>JBCAUI010521133.1:0-11890 GCA_038406195.1 Haplosyllis anthogorgicola | reverse complement strand
TGAAAATAGAATGATCTGGGAACAAATCAATGCCTTAATGCTATTCCAATACGAATTGTGAAGTTAACCCTTTACTATCTATTCTAAAAGAAAAAGTCACTTCGCGACAATACAAAAACATAAAACCAAATAATTCAACATAGAACAATAGAATGTCTGCCTTCGGACATTATCTGGATCGGTCACTGCCGAATCTCCTGGAATTATTACTAATTTTGAAACTTACAGGACAAAAGATACAACAAAAGAATTGGACTCACTGCTTTTGAATTTAAATTGTTCCCAAAGTGATAGGAATTTTATGAGCTGAAATGATCTTGTTTGTCATGGAAGTCTTTGCCAGTTCATGTCCTGTAATTTTAATTTTTATCATGGTCAAATGTGTTGTTAATTGGAAATTGAGATGAGAGTTTGAATACAAAAACGCAATTCTGAATTCTTGATTTTTTACTGTCTTCTGAAACTAGCTTACACTAAGCAGTACACGGAATTTGTATAAGTTTGGGAACAATGGCGCATCAAAAGTACAGCGTGAAATTCTTATGTCCTTTCTTTTGTTCTGGACGTTTCCAAACTGATACAAATTCCGTGTACTGCTAAGGGATGTGAATCGCAAAACCTCGGTAAACAATACAACACAAGTTTACAGCTTCATCGTAGAACTGGTTCAAACTCACACAGCGTGCTGATCAAAGCATCGCTTCGCATGCACCGCGTGAGGCTCCTTTCCCCGGGGCCGGAGTGCCTGTAGCACCGAGCAAACCGTATGGATCACATGGGTGTGGCACTGGACCACTGACACAATTCTGGATTTTCATCTCATCAAAGGATAAGTACAAATACACATATAACTAAGCCTGAAACGGAACCTTGTAGAAAAAAACCAACTTTCTGTTTGGATCGAAGTCATGCGATAGACGCATTTTATGTGCGTTTCAAGGTAAGGGTATTTAATTTAATTACGTTTAAAGCAGTTATTTGGCTACCATCAGACAGTTACCTGAGTTCAGCATTGGCGGATTTAGGGGGCGCAGGAGGCGTGCGCCCCCCCTACGGCCAAAAATTTCTTCATTTTCATGCAGTTTTCCCCCGATTTTTGGGCGAAAATAGGTGAAAATTGGGTTGGCGCCCCCCTATGGGCCGGGCGCCCCCCGTACGGGAAATCCTGGATCCGCCAATGTTCAGTTATTAATTCGGTGACCTTTTGGAGTAAAGAAATTCCATGCTGCGCCATTGACGCGAAAATAAAAATGTTAAGGGCGAAAATTTAATACTTCAAAGTTTAGCAGCCAAGGTTTAGCATTTGACTTTGTGAACAACAGAATTTCACACTGTGTAATCAACTCATAGAATTTCATGATGTGTTAATTTTACGGCGTAAAAATCTGTATATTGTTCCAAAAATGAAACGTGAACACAAATCTTTTACTGAGACATATGGAAACATAAGCTTTCCAGTTGGTTTGATTTTCCTGAACTGATATGTTTTAATACTCGCATTAGTGTATCTATTGAATTGATACAGGGTAAAAAATGTCAGATGCTTTCGACCGAGAAACTGGTCATAAAAGGCTCTTCTTTTACATTTCATCAAAATATAACTGCAAAACATTCAATAGTATGGTGATCTGACAAGAAAACAATCGAATACAAAATGCAAGAAACAATGTAACGGGAGTTTCACGTTTCATTTGTAGCAGGAAACGTTGCAGACAAGTTCTAACGTAATTTACGTTTCGTTGATAATTAAGGTTCATATACATCTGTACACTTGATGCCTATTGTATACAGATCTTTTATTATTAAGGGCTTTGATAGTGAAAACGGAAAAGAGAAAGAATCCATGTTGTTCAGAGGATGCATATCGTGTTACTTTTACAAACACATGGAGAACAATGATGGCGCATAAATTGATCATGCAATGATAATGGGTTTGTCACAAAAAGAGTTTATTACTTAAATGTTTACATAACTAGGTGGGACCCTCTTGTGGCCGGTCTGAGAACGTAAGCAGGTGGGTGATTCCACACCTGGACCTTATATGTTTGCATACATATATACAAGAAAGAAGAGAACTGATTACTGAATGATTAAGCTATGTATTTTATTTTGTGATAATGGAAATTCACGTGTACCCTTCATTTGAGCAAAATCCGACGCGACATGTTCAAGGCTGTCAATAGCTAACACGATTATTTCTAAAGTTGGTTAGCTTGTAAATAGATATATGTGGCCATCTAGATGCATCATTTTTGTCTGCTTTCAACTTGAAGCCAGAGGATGAAATTTCTATCATTTTGGAACAATAGGGCATCAAAAGCACAGCGTGAAATTCTTTCGTTCTCTTTTTTGTTCTTTTAGTTTCTAAAATGATCAGAATTTCACGAGATGCTACCTGTAAGTCTGGGCTGGTATCAGGCAATAAAAATTACGATAGTAGATAACTTGATAGGGATTTATATTGGGAAACTTCATACGAAAAAAAAACTTTTCAAAAGCTAATCAATCTCCAAAATGTCAGAAAGGTTTAGCGCCGTTTGATGTTCTGATCAGATAGTGCTGAGGGTTCCTGTTCTTTTTATCTGGTTCTCGATTGTCGAACGATCAGTTAGCCAGACCAAAACACGGGTCTTTCGTCATTAAGAAAATAAATGGCTGATCTTGCTACTTATTGGTACTTAAGACCAATGGTAAGTCAACAAGACAAAATAAGCATTTTGTACCCACAAGTTGCCTTAGCGTGTCATTTCAAAGATTACATGGAAAATGGCACATTTATTATGCCTGTTGCAGGACGTTTAGTCTTTCCTTGAGTAACGCTATTTCATTAAGTCCGTATGCGTGTAATGTAAGTGTAATTTTTTCGATTGGATCCTCTGGTCTGTCTGCCAAGGCATCACCTAGAAACTTGACCTATGGCATGCGTGAGTCAAGGTCAAGGTCAAAGTCATTGTTAGAGTCACATAATTAATCATCAAGTTAGTTGCAATAGTACTCAGTAAATGACATTCCGACTATTCGTACATATTAATAATATCAATAATTCGTACATATCAATAATATTTTATCATATTGCAAATACGCATCACAAAAGATTTCCTCATAACATTTCGCACAGCTAGGTCTACAGGTGGTGCCACCTTAGATCTCGTCTACTGGGGTAGATACTGTGTTATTGCCCAGTTCATGACTTTAAACAAAGAAGTACTTAACTAAACAATACGATGGACACTATCCAGTACATTATTTAGCATGGATACCACTGTTGATACTCTACAAAACCTTGTACTGTAGTACAATCATATCCTGTTCTAAGTTGAGTTATCGTTTCTCTTTTCTGGCTTAATCCAAAACAATTTGTTTCAGAAGTCCCCTTTTGTTAAATGAAGTTAAGGATCGCGAACCAAGCGATGAGAGTGTGAACGGGCTGGTGGGCAAAAAGGCCTGCTTCCAGAAAACATACCCACATAATCATCCTTTTAATGTTGGTGAATACGTCACAAGAATCTCAATTTTCAAAAGTGATGCTTTCTTCATCGCACACTTATTATTCGCATATTTATACTTTTTCTTCCCATAACGATATTCGACGTAAGCTTGTTAAAACGAAAGTCGTTAAAATGATACAGAAGAGCATAAAAATTTTGTCAGTTTTACACCAGTATTTTTATACTTTTGCCAGCAGCAAATGCATAACGTGCAGTTGCTTTGTTTTGAAAAGTTCACATATCACGACACCCAAATTTAAGCGTACATCAATTGGAAACGTTGATTTCACGCTTGTTTTGTTGAAAAAGCTGTCACTAATTCTGTGAATTAAGCGAAACATGGTCACACATGACTGGTAACATTGATTTCATTTCCCTTAGCTGCAGCATCCAACACAATGTTACCATTCAACGCAACTATGCATTAATTTATCATCATTCCACATGGAATATGTCAACGTCAAAACAGAGCTCACTGAGCTGCCATTGATTGAGTCACTCCTGATCATCATGTTGCGCACGATGCGCCTTTTATTCCGTTTGTGACAATTGTGTGAAAACAATGCAAAACAATATAAAATGCGTAGGTAATTTCATAGAAACTATGCTGAATGCACAATTTACAAATGGACCTGTTATGTGAAGAAATGCTGCAACGTTTGAGGGATGATCTGTGTGGTATGGCAATTACATACACACTTATGGCAACCCTCTTTTTTAAACGAAAGGAATTCAGTTTTATTTGCCGTTGTAAATAATCAGCCATTTTCTTCTGTTCTCATGTCATTTTTTGCCGATAAGATACTTTCAGTGTTGGCTTTTATTACATTGAGCCTTATTATTTGTAAAATGTACTGTTTGCAATTTTCAAAATTGCTATATATTTCTAATTAAGGCACCAGCTCCAAAAATATCTTGATCCAGTGCCATAATTAGAAGGAATACGGTAGGCAATTTTAATTCAATGTCTCATTTCCAATTTATGCCATGATAGGTTTAGTAAAACTGGAAGACTTTACTTGCATGTTTATATTTTATTTTCACAGGGTGCTTTGTTAACAACTATGGCACAGTATGAAACTTTTGTTTTTAAGGTTATCCAATTGATACAATTTCCTTGAACTGGTGTCACGTTACGAAACGAATCCAAATATCCTGGAAATCAGGAAATGAGTGGGACATGAAAGCAAAAAAAGTCACTTTGTTCCTGTGTTCTCAAGAGAAGCAGAACATGAAGCGACACTTGTTCTTTTTTGTACTTCTAATGATAACTAAGTCTAATGTAGTTCTTTACCAACCCATCATTGAAATCTGAAACTCATATAGCATTACATTAATTAAAACAGTCCAAGAAATACATGAAATTCCTATTGCAGCTATAACACAGTACCTCATTTGAAACTTCCTAATATACCCCAGAGGATGAAATTTCTGTCTTGAAACAATAAAAAATCAAAAGCACATCGTGGAATTCTTTTTGTCCTCTCTTTTGTTCTGTAAACGGTTTCCAAATTGAATTTTAAGAGGTGTTGTATGCTCCAATAATACGATTTCTTATGACGATGCCAATCTCAATATTATGTACCTGTTGCTATAGTGTGATAGCACAGTACACGGACTTTGTATCAGAAGTTTAATAATAACGCATCAAAAGCACAGCGTGAAATTGTTTCTTCTCTCCTTTGTTTTCTTCATTCCCAAAATGATACGATTTCTGTGTATTGTGTCTCATCAGTTAGAAACTGATGCCTTGATTTTTGGCATCAGTTTCTAAGACTGAGACAGATCTTTTATTGAGTTCAGCGAACTAATGGCCGCAATCCAAGACAAGACAAAATGTGTACTAATGCAATTCTAGGAAATTAGTATCGATTAATACAATACTGAACAAAAACATAAATGCATACACGGAACTTTTCCAAAAAATAATGGGGACTTCAGGTGCAAAGACGTATTTATTCCACTTGACATTTACTGCTGTTACAAAGTATTAGATGGTTTTTGGCGCATTTGGCATAATTGCCAGTAAGCCTATAAAATCATGAATTATCAGTCGTCCGTTGTCAGGGAAACTACAGACTGTTTTCTATGTAGTAGAAGTTAGTGGGAGGTGACGTTAAAGTAATTCCACCTCAGTGTTGTTAATCATTAGCTGTGCGAAAGTTTAAGATTTTAAAAAGTAACTGACCCATCGACAGTTTCCTTACTGGTGAACACCTGGTGACCAATTAGGCCAAACAAAGAGAAAATTATTTCTGAAATGTGCCACATATTACTTTTACTTTTCGATCAGTACTCAACATGTGCCATCAGTTTATTAAGAGAACTCGAGAGGTCAGGACTGCGTCATTCAACAAATCGTTTCAGTAAGCAAAAAATCGTTTTAATTTCAGTTTGATTCTAAATGCGAACCAATCAGTAGGGTACGAAGTGTAGCTTGTATTTACTGCCCGTCAGGTGCTGCCACAATTGTCGATGGCAGAAAACTTCTATGCTTTACCATTGCAGTGATATTACCGGTTGAAAATGTATTCTTTTCCTATGTATAGATGCCGCATAAACTTAGTCACGTCTAAACATTATCTAAATATTATGTTGTCAATTTGTTTGTATCCAAATAAAAAAAAAACGAGAAATAACTTACACAGTGTACCCATTTTTTGTCAAGTCCATTCAAAAAGTAAATAAACACATTGACATTATATAATATTATTTTTAGACATGACTAGTGACTGCACTAGTTGCAATTTCCAACGAAGAATTAACAACATGCGACCTAAAGCTGTCCCACTCATCTGTTTAGGTGAATGTTTAATACGATAAGCTTATGTTCCACTTAAAGACTCTTTATTAATTCATACATGGCTCTTATTTCCGGTGTAAATACGATGTGTATGTTGACATAGCCTGGGGAGCACGGCAGACTTACAGGCTAACAGGCATTAAATCATTAAGCCACATAGATAAGACCTTGCCTCTTAGTTATGACGTTATTCAATAGCCATGCTACATGAATGCATTTGTGTGGTTACAGTAAAATGGGATCAATGTTCATAATGTTCAAAACTAGTTAGCTGGAACAAGTCTGATCTAGTCATAGGCTGATCTCATTTACAATTGAACTTCTCTGGTTATTTTGTGTACTTTGTTTAAATCTTCGTAGCGTCAGATAAAGGTTCAAAGTTGGAATCTAGGAGCTGGCTGCGCTAACACCTAGCGCTTTACGCTTAACATTTAATTAATCATTTAATATATTTTGTTAAATGGTTCATCCGAGATTAGTTTACTTTTTTAAAGTAGAGAAATATGAAGAAAAGTAATTAAGGTAATAAAAATAATACAGGTCATGAAATTACCATTAAAAGTTAAGCGCCTCATTTAACTCATTGAACAATTGAGCTCATTCAGTTCAATTGTTGCGGGGTGCTTAACTTTTGATAGTAATTTCATGATCTGCTGTCACTAAATTAATTCTGTTTTTGTCTCAACTATTGTGACCGTAATAGTTTGAAAAAGAGTAATACTGTTTCTTAAATTTAAACAAAATTGTCTTTGTCTTCAAAATGGAGAAACAAAACAAAATGGTATCTATTCGCTTGGCATTTACTTCTCTCATCTATAGTTCATGAAGCAATACATTGAAAGTCATTGAAAAGGATCTAACCAACTAGAATAGTGTGAGTAAGCGCAGTTTCCTCTGCAGACTTTGCGGCACAAAGAAATACTTGCTGAAAATGTATTTCTTCACTCATTAATTATTTATGCTGAAATAATGGTCAATTCAGTTTATTTCAAGTCTAAAGGTGTGTTTCGTTGCGTGTTCAGCATTATGAGCAACCTTTTCTGTATTAAATCCAAATCAAGTTATTAATTAAAGAAGTCGAGCAAGAATTCTGTTGCCAAGTTTTAAAAGATGGCGTGCAAGATAACATTTAATGCAAGAATGCTCAATTGCCAATAAGGTGAACTGCAACCAAATGGTCACAAAACGAGTTTGTCAGAGTAATGTTGTTAAATGTTAAAGACAGTCCAAGTGCGGAAAGAATAAGGGGATTTTAATAGAGTTTTGATAGAGTTGTTATGTTGACGACATTAACTGTTTTATTAATCTGGTGTCAGTAGAGGACGAAATACACATCATACTACTACAAGCTGGATTTTGTTTCGTTTTTCGTTTAGGCCCGAAAGAGGGCGATGGGTTCTGATGAGGTTTCATCTACTGCAAAAGCCACATGGGGGCTAAGTAGTCACATTTATTGCCCATTAGGTGCCTGAAATCGCGCTATGATGCAGTTCAGAATGGATTTTCTTGCTTGATGACTAGGCCGTATTTGCCTCAATAGAAAGGCACTTCTAAATCATAATCTAAGATCATGAAATTACCATCAAAAGTTTAGCGCCCCGCAATGATTGAATGAATTCAGCTATTTTAATAGTAATTTCATGATCTGTAATAAAAATATCGTCTTGGCTTGTTCATTCCTTTTCAAGTTGAAGTTAAGCTGACTAACAATTTCATAACGAAATGTCATTCTGGCTACTGATGACTGATCCATTTGTTACCCCGGCAATCAGTTATGGCTACATTCCAGGATTTTATATGGCGCCTTCTATTTCTGGAAAAATAAACACTGTGATAGAAGCGTCGCACCAAGGTGACATATATTGTTGCGTTAAGATTACACAAAAGCTTGCAGTACCTTTTACACTTGGTGCACTCTTCAAGAGTAGTCATACACACTTCGTGTGGTCGAGTTTTTCTTTTTTCAACATTGGAATATCATTCTACTAACAATTAGAAGCTCAATTCTGTCACGTAGCTGACACTTTGAACTCAATGACCTTAGGACATTTGGAAGTCTTATCCAATTACAGAACAGAATAATAAATTATGTTTATGAAGTCCAAGGGGAGATCCTCATTGGTCGAAATGAAGTCAACAAAAGCACATGGCAGGTACATGATTCCTTGGAAAGGTAACCATCCAAAAGGACGGGTTCCTCCTAGTTATTATTAACAAAATACTGAAAAAAACCCCAAATTTAAACAAAATATATCCGCTCCGGTCTATTGATGGATAAAAATCATGGCGTAAAATTTAATTGTTTCAAAACTGACAGGATTTTCATCCTTAGTTGCAATAAATTTTCATCAGTACGCGGAATTCGTATCAGAAGTTTAACACGGCACCTTATTGGAGCTCCCTCATGTACTTTTTATGTGCACAATTGATACGAATTCTGTGTAATGATGTTGCTTGTGAATGAATGTGTGTATTAAATCAACAGGTAAACTTCACCATGTTAAGGTTCAGGATTTACTTTTGTCCACCATAATCATTACACTATTTCACTAATAACTGTGCCTTGCAAACTAACCAATAGGCTCTATCGTAACTCACAGTGTAAAACCTTGGTGAAAAGGACTGGGAAAGTCGACGAAGCCAAGTGACTTGCTGACACGGAATTTGTATCAGTTTGGGAACAATGGCGCATCAAAAGCACAGCGTGAAATTCTTATGTCCTCTCTTTTGTTCTGGAGGTTTCGAAACTGATACAAATTCCGTGTACTAATGTGACTAGATATTAATCTCACATAAAATGTTAAAATGAAAGTGGATGATTAAAAGAACTGTAGTTCTATTGAAGATCAACTGTTGGTTCGCCAAGACCTTCAAGGCAAAGTGTCATGTGTCAAAAGAAAGACACACTTCCTGCCTTAGGTACCTCGATGCTTCAAAGTTAGTTTACAAAAAATAAAACTAAACAAGAATGCCTTCCAATCAAGGTCCGAACCACCCACCACCCAAATAGTCATTAAAACACCATAAACATTAAAAACAAATAAAAGACCATGAAAACCCCCCAATAATTTGACCTTCAAATGACCTTAACCTTCAAATGACCTTGACCTATATTTGACCTTGACCTTGTGTATTGCTTACAAATATCAGAATATGTGATATTTGCAGATAACAGTAAAAAATTGGACATTTTTTGTTGTTGTGACCTTGAACCTGACCCAGTGACCTTGGTACTCAAACTTGACCTTGATATAATAAAGATGTACCACCATACCAAAAATGAAGTGTCTAGGTAAGGGGTTCAAAAGTTTTGCCTGAACAGATAAACAGACAGACACACAGACAGACAGACAGACACGATTGAAAACATTACCTTCCCGCATACGCGGGCGGTAATAAAAGCAAAACTTTCATATGCTGGTGTCACATTTTAGTTTTATTTCGTATTGTTTGAAAGCCAACGTGATTTAAATAACATTTAAGCGTGATAACTCTAAAATAGTATACGCCAAGATATTAAGCCTACGATAGTAAGCCTACGATCTGACACAAAAATGTCATGTGCAATTCCCACACATTGGCAATAAATAATATAGATCCACCATAGGTATGTTTCCTATGTTTTTATTTTCGGAAAGGCGTGGCTATATTACATTACATATAATTAAAAGGACAACCCAAGGACAATAGGATGATTTTTTGTTGATTAAGTATTCTGTAAATAACACTTTAGGGATGTCTCAACTAAAAAATTATCCGGATATTTTATCCGGTGTTTACATCACAAACTTTCAGTGAGCCTATTTTTAGGGATGACTTTTGTGATAAAATGCTAATTGTTTGATATTTACAAATTGATAACTGATTCAAGGCATATTGGCAGAAACTTTTCCCACTTAATGCTCCTACTGTTTCCATAAAACTTTATTAATAAACAATAACATTATTGTCTCAAATGTAACCTGTCATTCCTAAGAGTGGGCTCACCGAAATTTTCCGGTGAATCTTTTAGTTGGGACATGCCTAATGACAAGTTACTGAACTCTTCGCCGTGTACATTCACATACAGAATTACAAAGTTTGGTAAGAAATTGTCGTTGATTGCTTCACGATTCAACAGTAAATTGGTTTAATTTTGCAACAGTAGAATCCTGTGTCTTAAACATAAGGACCCAAAGCTGGAGCTAGAAACAGACATTTCACCCCTGCACCAGAGTTCAGTATGATGGGGCAGTTTCTTAAAGACCATGTCTGATGTTAATTTTGTACTAAATAGACTGTATTGGCTTTCAACGTCATCCAGCAATTAATTGAATGCGAAATAAAAATACAAAAAAATCTTTCAGTTCAATAAAATTTTACATAAAATTCTGACGTAAATACTTCATACAATAATTGTTGGACAGAGGAAATGAAATGCTTTTTTCATGTCACTTCAGTTGGAGAACAATACAAATCCTTATTGTTCTGTTGTTGGAGTGAAAGACATGGGAAATTATAGTGTTTATAAAATGAAATGAATTTCAGGAGCCATATGGTGTAATTTCTATCATTATGGAACAATAACAATGGAACAAGTACCGCGTGAAATTCTGTCGCTCTCTCCTTAGTTCTCTTCGTTTCAAAAATGATAGGAATTTCAGAATATGCTTCCCCTGAAAGGGATCATTGGCATTGCACTGAAGGAAGATTTATGTTTTGTAAAGATGATCTTTTCCCTGGGTGCATGACAGGACGTACTCAGGTATTCACGTCAAAGCTGTTGTCTACAATCCAGCTTCAAATGATACGAAATGTGAACAGACTATGTGATGTAATGGATCTTATGACATATGTCTTTATAGGCTATCAACGCACCTGTGTCTGTAGTAAAATACAAGAGATCCGGGATGCCAATGGATGGGACTCTCTGATATGGGTATTTTTTATGTAATCAATTAAATAAATAGGGAGCAGATCACGAAGTTACTATCAAAAGTTTAGCGCTCCGCAACAATTGAACTGAATGGACTCAGTATGAAATTCAATTGTTGATAAACTTTTGATAGGAATTTCATGGTCTGGGAAGTGATATACAGGAACAACTTTTTATAATAGATCGACGTCCGACAAAGACAACGACGATAACTGACGACGGATGACGGACAATTCATGATTCTAGTGACTCTATTGACTCTAGAGACTCAATTATGCCAAATGAACCAAAAAGCCCTGCTTGGGGTTAAAAGGCCCGGTGTAACATTTTCAAAAGCCCCCCTATTTTCAGAAGCCCCGTCGGGGTTTTTGAAAATAGGGGGGGGTGTTTTCACACACCCCAACGGGGTGTTTTCAAACCCCCCTATTTTCATAAGCCCCCCCTGTATGCATTTGTAATAATATTTGTTGTGGGAAGTTACACTGTTTCGATGTTTACGATTGCGTGCCAGAGAATACTTGAAATTTGATTGAATGTATTAATGGAAAAGTGTGTAATATAAGAAAGCATGGTGACCAGTAATTCAGAAAGGGTGCCAGTAAGCACGCCAGCAAAGGCACCAGTAAGTAAATATCAGCTCCAGGGAATTTGTGTGGCAAACCATCGCTAAGTAAAGAATACTCA
>JBCAUI010521122.1:0-11892 GCA_038406195.1 Haplosyllis anthogorgicola | reverse complement strand
TCCCTCATGTTATTCCAATACAAATTGTGAAGATGACTCGTTACTATCTATTTGAAATAAAAAGCCACTTTGCGACAATTGTTTATTTCAACTTGCATTTCATTGTGTTACTCCATTCTTACAAACGGCCTCATTTACAATCATGTCTGTATGGTGACAGGTATGTGGGTTTATTTGCAGTAAGCATTCAAAGTCAGAACGTCTATTTACATCGTATTTATTTCTTTCTTTTACATTGCATTTATTTGAATGCTGTAATATTATCCTTTCTTTTGTTAAAGGAGAGATGTAACAATATCATTCAGTTCTGTACAATGTGTCGTAACGTTCATGTTAACATTCTAATGTTTTGGTAAGGCCCCCTGGCGGTTACTGGAATTGAGCATGGAACAATGGACGCTCAAATAAAGTTTCATATTTAAACCATCTGTTTGTCTCTGTTACCACCGGCAAGAACATCACACAAACAAAAGCGCCCATTATCCTGAAAATGAAGAGTCTTAACCAGACTTTTCAACCTCTATTGTCGCTTGTTTGTTTATTTTCTTAAGTAGACTCTTCTGAAAATCTTTGTGCTTGTAGTCAGCAAACTTGAAGTGACTGGCGATTAGCTTATTAGACGTGCAAAATCGCTTATTGAGTATCCTATTGAGTGCTGACAAAGAGTCAATAAGGCGTTTTAGCACTCATGACATATTAACTGTATTTCTATGGGTAGCTAGAAGAAGCGAACACAATATTCCAATAACTGGTTGCATATCTACCAACAAAGTGTACAGTGTACTCACCCCGAACACATGCACATCAATGCCTTCCACTCCGAATGGCTATTCACAGTTTGTATTCTCTGCAGAGTTGTACCGTGGGCTTTGTTCACCTGCCAGGCACCACTTAGACAGCTGCTCTTTCAATCTTGGAAGGTATGCTTCCCTAGCTTAACAGCTCACAACTAAGCCCATTCAGGGGACCACACTCTGTCCCACAGTGTGTGTTTTCAGCAACCCTCACTGGTGCTCTAAACAGGTCTAACTCACAAAAGGCAAGCAGGAGCCTTTTATATAATTCTCCTATCTTGACAAGATCCATGGACTGTTACATTGGTCACTATGATCCAGCTGTCAGTCAGTGAACCAAGGTAAGAAAGGGGTACCAGGTAAGATAAACAAAAGCCTATGTGGGGTGAATAGAACACACCATATCATAGGGGGTATATTTTAAACTGGTAAATTTTAAATTTAGACAAATCAGGTTAAATTTTGAAGGTCATTCGAAGATCAAAATGATTTGAGGGGAAAATCTCTTAGTTTGTAACTTTTATCATATTTCAATTTCCACTGCATTTCAATGAACATAAGAGGAGTAGATGATAAAAAGTCATGAAAGTCATTCTGTTTATTCTTAAACATCTTCCTGATACATTTTCCAGCCAAGTCATCTTCAGTCTGTCTTCACATTCAAAATGCTTAATGCTGTAATTAGCTTAGTCAGGTTTCAGCAAGTGCTGAATTCTTTGTTTCATTCTGTTCAATAGAACTTCCTGGATAAGGTGTTTTAATTTATTTCAGTTTAATACTTACGTGTTTTACTTATTAAATTGTGGTAAATAAATGACGTAAAGACAAACAAATCGGCAAGATAATACCTTTTCGACAAGTGACAAATAGGGCTGGGACGATCAATCGGATCTCCGAATATTTGATCGCTGTTATTGAAAATCCCGATCATCGATGTTAAATCCCTACAATCGGATCATCGAAATAATTGATTGGTTATGACAAAGCTACTGATTTGGCCGAATAGCTTCAAAACATTTGCGCTTACAAGAAACTGTACACAGACATTCATATCCGGAGGAAGGCCAGCTCACCAAATCTGTTCTTCTTAATCTGGTTTTTAATTGTTTTGGACGATAAAATAAATGAATAAACAAAAACAATGGTTTTCGAAGAGCAGAGTTTGACTTAACCATTCGCTTTGTTTTAGAAAACACAGCATCAATATTTGATTTTATGATTTTTTAGCAATCATTTTTGTGCCATATTTGGAACACATGTGTATCAGAACGTGCCGTTGACAAAATATTTATTCATTTTTATTTAAGTATTTATACACTTCTATAGATATTTATTTTATTTAAGTTAAGCAAGACAATATTTACACAATCAGTGGAATTTTACCTTTTTGACGAATTTAGCTTTCTTTGAAATCCAAACCTTTGGAATTCTGTAGTCCCTAATATTATCTGTGTTCAGTTCTTTATATCTGGGTCAAGTTTGAGTTTCAAGGTCATTGCGTCTAGTCCAAGGCCAATTGTTTCTTTATATGTAGCTGATACCCAAAATTTAATCTGTTATGGTCTTTGGACTAATACATTGGATACAAATCATAATAGGTCAAGGTCATTCAACGGTCAAATTTAATTTTCTATTATTTCTGTTTTGCTTTAATTTCTACGTTTATGTCTGTGTCTAATTTGGAAATACAGTGAAATAATACTCTCCACTTATCACCAAACACTCAATGCTGATGTAACAATCATTATGTCTGTTTTGCCAAGCTGTTATCGTTACAAACATCCTTTTTATGTTTTGCAAACCCCTGCCAATAAATCAATAGTAGGATATAGTTGAACACATGCTACATACATTTGTATGCATCTTATGTTGACAAAATATTTTTGCTGTTTTTAAGAACTGATAACAGATTTAACCTGATCGTTTGACTCCAACATCAAGTACTTGTGCATCCAAAAATGCTCGCGACCGCAAACACGCTGGGGAAATGTGACAATTCCTATTTATTTGTGTACGCCTAATTAGGCAAATTGGGCTAATCTGCTTAATTGTCTTGCCGACCTAGGTTAATTTGCCTAAATGTTGCGTCTAAATGGGTGGATTCAACAAATTTGCTTAATTAGGCAAATAAAAAGTAATGAGAAAGAACGTTGATTGTCATAAAAGAAAGTTTAGTGTACATTTTCATCACAAACCCGATTTCTTCATGAGCCATGGCTTTTACATTGAAGTAGATTCAGAGTATGGAACTCAGTATATCATGAGTTATAACTGAGCATTGTTCAGCTTATAATATCTGCCTTGTCGAGAAATGAGTTCGGAATGTGTTCCAATTTCCACAACTTTTCCATTGTGTATAACAGCTATAACATCTGCATTTTGTATAGTAGAAAGTCTATGAGCTATTACTATACTGGTTCTACCCTCTTGAGCTCTGTCCAATGCTTCTTGCACAACCTGAAATTAAGACATATTTAACTGATTGCAACAGACAGGTTTGTGTTAGTCACTTGTATGTAGTCGTGGTTGAACTTAAAAAAAAGAAAAATATAACCAATTGAGAAGAAAGTGTAAGAAATCCACAAAAAATACAATTCTTTGGCAACAATTGATGTTCAATACCTTTTCACTTTCAGTATCAAGAGCTGATGTTGCTTCATCCAGAAGAAGGATTTTAGGATTTCTGACCAAAGCTCTGGCGATGGCTATTCTCTGCTTCTGACCTCCACTTAATTGCGTGCCTTTCTCGCCGACATTTGTATGATAACCCTGACAGTTCAAATAAAATCATCTTGTTTTTTAAATGATTGATATTTCTGTCAATTATTTGCTTAAGATTGACCCAGCTGTTCCTGTGTTTGGACGAAAGCACAACGTGAATTTTCATTGTCCTGACACAAGCGTTTATTTTATTCTGATATTGTATCCCTTATCCTTTTTGGCATGATTTCGTTAAAATCAAAACTTAATGCACATTTACCTCTGGTAAGCATCTAATAAATTCGTGTATATTAGCCTTTCTGGCAGCTTCTATAATTTCACTTATGGGAACTTCTCTGTTGTTGTCTCCATAAGATATGTTATCCTTTATGCTGGCATCAAATAGTATCGGTTCTTGTGATACAATGCCCAAATGGGATCTCATCCAGTTTATGTTCAGGCGAGATATAATCTCTCCATCCAACATCTGAAAAGAAAATTAAAAAATTGAATTAAAAGAACTTTTAAATTCTCATATTTCTTCAAAAACTCTGCCATAACTTCATTACAGCTAACCACTTCATTAACTTACCACATGTCCCAACAAAGGATCGTAGAATCTCTCCAATAATTGTATAACTGTAGATTTTCCACATCCAGATGATCCCACCAGAGCCAGAGTTTGATCTGGATTGACCTTGAGGTCGAGTCCCTGTAGAACTGGAACGGTGGATCGAGTTGGATAATTAAACTCCACATTCCTGAATTCCACACTTCCTTTGACTGGGATCTGAGAAACATTTAAAATAAAGTATATTTCATTGGAAGGTTGTGGGATCGAGTCCCTTACGTTGCCTATTCTCCAATGCTTCAAAATGTATGTGGACAGTGTGGCTGAGTAAAAGAGGGTGAAAAAATCAGAAGTGACTCTAGGATCATAGCATGCAAGTGAGTAAGAACACCAGCCATAGATCCACCTGGCCCTAAACCATGGGCAGAGTCACCCAAGTCTGAAACAGGGGGGCCCCAAATATGGACATCGATCCACAAAAATGAGATATTCAAAGTGTACACCATTGTCAGTGTCAATGAGCATTAAATGGTAAATACCTTGACAACCTCAAGAGATTTGCAGGTATCACAGCTGTCTTTGGCACGTGTAAGATTGAGAATTGAGAGTTCAAAATTGAAATGAACGTCATTACGAAAATACAATTTTTGCCAATAAAAGGGAACTTTTGTTAGTCAAGTACTGAAAGAATTTAATTACAAAATTACACACAAACCTTTGGTTTCTCTCCCTCTTCTGATAAATTGTCAATTTCAGGCTTTCTGTCAATTACAGCGAATACCTTGGCTGCTGCCATCTTGGCTTTTTTAAAGTCAGGGGCCAAAGATGCCGCCCTCCCTGCCTGAATCGCACTCATGGTGATGGCGAAAAATACCCTTGCAGAAAGAAAAGATAAAAGTTCGTAAACACATGCTCAAAAGAGATATGATTATATACATTTAATACTAGAGTATGCCAAAAAAGTGTCGTATAAGACAGAGTATTGCTCAAAGGAGGTCCTGTTGTATATCTAACATTTTAACCACATTTTGAACATATTTACATTTTCTGTCACGATGTCCATTTGCAATTGCAGTTAATTTCTTTCGCGCAAACAACAGCGTAAATGTTTGTATTGTGCTCAAAATAAAGAATATTGAACAAAATTGTCTTTAATAATAAAGGTTTCCAGCACATCGTTATTTTTTTATTCAAACAACAGCGCCAACGTGCACATTTTCATTGTGCTTCCAATGCATCACGTGGTTAACGTAAAGGATTAAAACATCGTCTTTCTCATAGTATAAATTGTACAACATTCACTAAAATGCTCTTTCGTTTGACAGAATGATGAATACTCACTTGAAAATGTCATTGAAACTGCTTTCTCCCTTGTTGATGAGATATGCACCAAGTGAGAAGCAGCCAGCCCACATGAAGAACAGCATACTTTGGGACAACCCATAGACTATGCCTATCTTCACTGTCCCAGCGCAGCTGTTCCTGAAAAACGTACTTTCAAGTAAGAGTGCAGGAGAGAGAGCCACCCTGGATTTAAAACTCATGGGGACGGTCACACAAAGTCCAAAACAGGGAAGAACAGAAGCCCCACAAATGGACCTTGCTCCAACAAAAACTTGAAAAAAACAACAACCTTTAACCTTTAACACTTTTCATTTTAAATTAAGTAGTTTTCATTCCTCAGTAAGGCCTAGTGCACTCATCGCAATTTGGTTATCAATGATACTAATCAATTACAGTTTATTTATTTCACTGTGTTTCGACAAAGACGTGTTAACAAAGTTATGACGCCAGCACGGTTTAATGCCACTCACTTGTAGGGCACCTGTATTTTTCCATGGTACCATTGTACAAATGTTTCTTCTTTGGTCAGTGCAGCTACTGTTCGTATGTTTTCTATTCCTTCAACAGCCACCTAAATCATCAACCAAAATATTGATTGTATTTTTGTGCTTTATTGTATTTTAAATTTTCTATGGTCATTGGATTTTTTTCAGTAGATTGATACCCAATTAATTTTAGACAACTGGACAAATTTCAACACTCAACTGGAGTAAAAAAGGAAACTATGAATTTGTAAAACAATCCTTCTTCCATTGCTAGTGTATGAATATCCCATTGTACATTTCGGAGTGCTATGCCAACTCCTTAAGTTATGTAATGTGCTCTATGAAATACTTTTCTCTCTGTGTATAAAGAGTCAATGTTACCGGGTTTCCTCTTATTATGGAACCCGTCTTTTTTTAAACAATTTTTCATTGATCTGGCGCCATTTTTACTGATAGGAAGTTATTTGTAGGCCTTCATTGCATTTAGTTTTATCAGTTGCAAAATGCACAAAATAGGACGTCGCAATATCAAAATTGCTACAGCAGAACTTCCTTTGGGAGGACTTTCTTTTGTAAAACCAACCCCTCTTTGCAAGGCCATCAGACTTCAGACTAACACATTAAATTACACAGAAAATAACCCTCCTTTGCAAGACCACTACCCTATTAGCGACCACTTTTCTTCCCAAAAGTGGATGGTCGCCCAAAGGAAGGTCAGCTGTATTTTGAAATTTTAACTGAGGCACCTTTTCCAAAAGTGGTCTTGGTACCCAGAGTAAATACAGTGAGTAACTTTTGCACTCAAAAATAATACTAAGCTCATGTACCTTTCCTGCATCTTCCAATGCAGCATGCCCCTCCTTCGCCCTTCCGCCCAACATTTTCATCTGCAATAGAGCAGCCCCCACTATGAATGGCACAAACGCTAACACGCCCAGGGTAAATTTCCAGGAATACACAAATCCAATGACGATTGCTGTACCTACACTTGCCATGTCCTGCAGGATTAAGGCTAGTCTAGCTCCGGTTGCCTTCAAATAATAAAACTAGGTTATCTTTCACATGAGCATAAAATTAGAATTAGCAATGAAATAATATAAAGATATTAAGTCATTATGATTTACATTTTATATCAATGACAGTTCATCATAATTTGATTTTTGAGATTGTGTTCTGAATATAATCACCCCTTTCACAGCTGATGCTCCTGTTGCTAACCTTGTAGTCAAAGCCCCGATGTTGTTTTTTCGGTCGTCGAAGTAGGCAATTTCCTTTTCGAAAATTAATTAATGATTTTAATAATCAGAAAAATAGTTAATTTAAACAGCAAATATTAGGGAACATCTCAAAAATCATTTAAATATTTAATTAATATTTGGTGCGGATACGTCCTGACAATTAACAAACGGAATATTGCATTGATATTAAAGACATTTGCACCTGTCTGAGGTAGGACTTGAAAGCCAAACTTCGCAACCTGTAGGTCAGGCCTTCTCCTGACTTGCCCATAAATGTACCCTGCGAAAACAATTGTCCAGTTAATCATATTTCACTTAATTCCTGGATAGTACTTAATAATAAAGTTTACGTGTCGCGGGTGTTTGCTTAGCCACTACACGATACAAATGTTTTCATTTTTGACAAAGTTTCGTTGGATCAATACATTGGACAGAAATCGTATCAATTGCGTATATAAGGAAATTTGAGGGAGCTCCCATAAGGTACCGTGTTAAAGTTATGATATGATTTCTGAGTAGTGGTACGGAATGTTATGTTTAATATACATATTTTCAAAGATTCTTTGCAATAATATGCACCTAACTAAATAACAATAAATAATTTTCAATTAGTTCATATGCAAGACTTTTTCATAATATAAAATTAGTTCGTTAAATTGCAACAAAACGAAACATAGAAACAGTTCACAGGAAGCATATGAACAGAGTAGCCGCATTAAGAGTGGGACAAGCATATTACCTGTACAACGTGTGCTACGAAAGCGACGACAACCAGTATACCGTAGTACGAACATATCACGCTGGTTCTGTCTTCTTGCTCATGCAACGGCAATGTGAATATCTGGGTAAATTCAATAGAGCTACTAAGTGAATGGTTCGAAAATTTTCAAACAGGCTCCTAAAGGTTAACTGTTATAAACATGTCACTCAGATTGAGGTATGCTGTTTCACATATTTCTCGCAATAACTGCTGAGAACATATTCGAGACCCTAGAAATCTAGAGTACGTTGTGGTTTTATAGCGAATAACAACACAGCGTGAATATCCATTGCTATCAAGTTGAAAAATCCCTTTCACATGAAAACGAAAAGCCTTTAGACCAACCCCCATGATTTCTGCGACAAGAATGGCGAACACAGGGTGAGCGGCTCCGTTGACCATGGCGCCAAGACAACCGATTGCGATGTACATCCACTCGGGAGCATTCATCCTCAGCAGCCGTGCCATGGAAACCTCCTTGTGGTCCTGAATAAATTGCCAAGAAAAAAAGTGAAATATAATCTAGTTCGAGAAATGTGTCCGCTTGGGGAATAACAGAAATTTGTGTTGCCGTTTCGCAGCGTGAAATATCATCGTTCCCAAACGGAAACTTGTTATTCTCTCAATACATTCAGTAAAACATATACTCTACAGCAGCGACAAAACCTTGACGATGATATTTCTTGGTTTATTCAATCGGGCCATGTTGTTTTAGCATCTAAAGCGCATCCTGAACATTGGCGGATCTAGGCCCCCCCCCAACGGCCCAAATTTCCTTCGTTTTCATGCGCTTTCCACTAAATTTTGGACGAAAATTGGGGTGGCGCCCCCCAACGGGAAATCCTGGATCCGCCCCTGCTGAATATTTTAATGTTTCAAAAATGAATGAAATTGAGCGGAATGGGGTGACTCATCTGAACCTAAACGTCAAACGCTAAAAATTTCACCCTTTCCGCGTAGATTTTGTTCTCTCATTTCATAACCACACAAATGCATCAGTTAGTGTCAAAGTAGGCGAGCCAGCTCTCCTTTGGCCACGTTTACAAGCCTGGTCTTATAAACACATCACATGTGATGACCAGTGTTTTGAAAAATCGGAGAATCCAAAGAAGGGTCCGGAAAATGACAAACATTTGCCCAGTTTCACCAATCTAATCAGAGCGACTGTACATGTATCTTACACGCCAACTGTAAAATCTATTTTTTGAAATGAGATAGGACGGACAGACTCCCATCTGTAATTAATAGGATGAATGTATGTGGCATCTCACCTCTTCATCTTCTTCCATGTTGACATCATCCTTGACACTATCATGAGACGACTGCGAGTGTACGCGGGATAGCTGCCGTTTTGTACTCTCCTGCCTCTCAACATTTATTTTGTCCACAGATAGGATGTCTTCATCTTCGTCGGAATCTGTATCACTTTTTGAGGTCTGCAATATTAAAGCATTTGTACAATTATGACCTTTCTTAATTAATGTAGTATCTGTGGCCCCACCAGCTGGGGAGTGCGGTAATCACCGATAAATAAAATATTTAAAGAATAGATTCTTTTAGTATTTTTCATGATGAAAGTAAAATTAAGTATGTAAAATATATTTCTAGATACTTTCCTGACGGTGAGCTGATAAAAAATGAAAATCCACATGACAGATTCAACTATTTTACCTGATTTGTAACTAATGTGTAGTAAATTCCTCCTCTGTTCATGAGTTGTTCGTGTGTTCCTTGTTCCACAACTCTTCCGTTCTCAATACCAATAATAACATCAGCTGTTCTCACTGTAGAAAGTCTGTGTGCGATCACGATTGTTGTTCTTCCCTTCCTGACCTGTTTATAAAGAAGGAGACCATTTAATTTTTTGCATGAGACTGTTTGTTTAAGAAGATAGCGAAAAAGGTTCGTATATTTTATGTGTTTTCGCAATTGGCAGGATCCTAGTATTTAGTTGGAGAGTGTGAAATCGCTACATTGTTAATGCACTGAGACTGCTGGAAACATTATACTGTCAACTATAACAAATTCGGGGAAAACATCTCAACAGTCAAGTTTACAAATCTTAGTAATTAAGTTTAGATTAATAATTGAAATGATGCATAATCATTGATACATCATTATTGTGTATTCAATGTTTTACTATTCTTTGAAATTCAACTGTAATTGCTTCATAAAGTATTTCCCGTAAACTTTGTATGTAAACAAAGGGAAACCATGATTTACTGCTGAACTGCTATTTTTTATTTAATATCCAAAGTTTTTATGGACAAAATTTATTTCAATTACATACCTTGTTATTTTCTGATTTAAATGAATATATTTCATGTAGCAACAGGGCATTGTACAGTACTATTTTTTTCCACCATTGTTCCCGGATTTGTTATAGTTGACAGTATGTTGTTTACGAAAAATCAGTTCGAACACCGTGTTCTGACTCCTGAGACCTAATCTGTATTTGCATACAGCTGGAAAAACTTACGGGTTTGGCTCCATACTGCGCTTTATGAACAACATGAAATTTTGCAGTGTCTGGGTCTCACGAATAATCTGAGATAGTCTTGCAATCACATTTGCAAGACAACATCCTGAAGGGACATGTCATAAGTGTGTGCACATAGAAAAAGACATTGGAATATGTAGTACATATCTTACCACATCAAGAGCTGATTGAACTAATGCCTCACTCTCAGTATCCAGAGCTGAAGTTGCTTCATCCAGAAGAAGGATTTTAGGATTTCTGACTAAAGCTCTGGCGATGGCTACTCTCTGTTTCTGGCCTCCACTTAAATGTTCACCTCTGTCTCCAACAAGAGTTTCATATCTCTGAAAGAATTGTTTCAGTAGTATGATAGGTACAATGTTATTTACCTGCAATTCATGTTTTTATCAAATATCGTGGTTGAATTTTTGTTGACAATAGAACTAAATGCTAAAAAACAGCCCGTTAATAAACTTTTTTTGACCTGAAAAATTCCATTCTATTTCTGTTAAGACCCTGTACTGACTAAAAGAAGGGCAACACAGAGTATGAAAATGTTATCGGTAATCAGGAACAATAAGAACTAGGCCTTTGATCTTACCAGCATCTATTATGTAACATATGCACACCCTCTTGTTAACTTAAGTAATCAAATAAGCTTATGCTTATGTTAACAGTTGTAAGTAATTATTAATTAGTTAGATAATCTGACTGCTTCCTGTTTGCCATTGCTTATTGACTATTGGTGTGTTCCTGGCAACCATTGCTGAAAAGTTTACCAGGACCCCACCTCCCAACCCCCACTTCGGACTGAGGAAAATGCATTTCTGGGCATTTCAGACAATTCTGTGAAAAAAGTTGACCAGGACCCTACAGCGTGGAGTTAATTGTCACATGTTCCAAAATTGATAGCAATTTTAGGAGCTGAATTTACTTCTTTTTCGGTAGATACACGAATCGTACTGTTTTCAGAGATAAACGTGAATTTCTCTTGCTTCTTGGCCCATGAACATCATGAGAAAAAATCAAACACTTTAAGGCGGAATTAATTAAATAAATGCAGTTTTAGTAGCCACTGCCGACTAATAAAGGATCGGTCTTTTTATGCCATATACCCGAGGTAGTTTACTGATAAAACTGTGAGCATTAGCCTCCTTCGCTGCTTGTTCGATCTCAGCTTGTGTAACTCCTTCACGGCCATAACGGATATTTTCCGCAATTGTTGTACCAAATAGAACCGGTTCTTGACTTACAACACCTAAAATCAGTGCAGAAGCATCAAACAAGCATCAGTTTGCACTCGCAACTTTACGTCTTATATTTAGCCAAAAACACTATTTATTACACCTGCCTATTTTTCGTCAAGTCCATTAAAAAGTAAATGAACAAATCGACAAGATAATATCTCGTTTTAACGTGATTACGATATTGGAAAGTAAGTAACGTTTTGTTGTACGTAATTTGCCGTTTCGTCAAAACTATGTAAAAGATTTCAAAGGCGACGGGCATCTAAAGCCTCCT
>JBCAUI010521111.1:0-11893 GCA_038406195.1 Haplosyllis anthogorgicola | reverse complement strand
GTTATGGAACTAATGTTAAGCTTTCGCTTGCTCTGTGCATTCACTCCGCCTCACCACCGATTGATGCTACTCGACAATATGAACATGAAAGAGCATTAATTGATACTAGAATGTTGCAATAAAGAGCATGAGGCATGAAAGGCATGAGTCAAAGAACTCAGCATTAAGAAGCTTGTAATCAGCGTGATATACTACTGCAGTGGGACTGTCAATGTGTCACCTATTTTAAGCAGCAATACACCCACTGAATACGATAGGGAAGGTGAAAAAATAAACTTGGACTTGGTACATCTAAGGTAGGAAATTTGGTTTTTAATTGCTAATCGTTAAGGGCCATGACAAATGGTATTCCTGAATATTACACTGATATTAAAATCTCGTTATTTTCCCCACCTGCTATGAATTCATATGTGTACATAGAGACAGTAGATAACTTTTATATCATGTATAGTTAAAACACTATAAATGTAAATGTAATATCATGCGGAGTGCAAGACGAGACTATGTACAAACAAGAGAAAAGCAATCCACTTCTCCCAAGGTTCAAAAGAACGGAGGGACGGTTTGTTAGAGCTGATGGTCACGTACATAAACTGAAACTACCTTTCTCGCTGAAGCTTTAGGTAATAGCATCAGCACAATTGTTCTGTGTATCCAGCAGACACATAATTACAAACTTGTACATCCGTAATCATTTTGTGTACCTGACTTGAATGCTACGATTGTTAACATTTCTAACCGCTGTCATCTGATCGGGAATAAAATGCCTTGTCATATTAAAGATCCGAAACATTTTTCCAACTGCGAATGTCTTTTACTTGAATTGACTCGTCTAATTGTACAATATGAAAAGAATTTTGTTGAAATGAACTGTAAGTTATTCTCTTGATTCTCATAATTGTGTAGCACAATGAAGATTTCTCGTTGGAAAATATAAACAAACTGTACCGATCTCGAATGGGACAACTCTAATGCATGTACAAAAAGGTAGCTTCTGGTGCTTTATTGGTGTTAAAGTTATGAACAAGATGAGGACTTTGACACAAACCACCCGATGAAAGGCACATATCTTTTATCCAGTACTTAACACTTTCGACCATTAGTAAATTATCCGCATGTGAATACTTTTAATAGAGCTATTCATCTTGCTCATGCAGCCGTGCAGGAAAGTTAATTAAAGCACTCTCTTTGGGGGGAATTGCTTGCATATTAAAACACATAAAATGTTGAACATTTGGTACATTCAATAATAAATGGTCGAGTAAAGAATTATCACTCCTCCTACGTCTACCCGTTTTTAAAGCGAAAAAATAGATGGTTGACAGTTGTTACGAACATCGAGATTGGTGACAGAAAAAATTTACATAGATGACAGTAGTTTACCAAGTGACGTACGAGCAATGCAGTAAAGGATCCATTACACTTTCACCAACAAAAAAAATGAGTTGATATTCTGTCGGAATACCAAGAGCCTCTTGCCGGTCCCTATTGAATCTATTCTGTCTCGGCAGCTTGACACAAGTCTGTAGCGGAGTGTGGGGTTGGGGGAAGGGGGATCCTGGTCCCAATTTGTTGGGCCTGATTCTGAGCCTGGTCCCAGAAAACTGATATGGCTACCTGGAACACAACTCAAACCTCTCATCGATACAGAGAGCCTCTGCCCCCCATCGGAAGACAAAAGGCTCAACAAGAAATGCGTTTCTCTAAAGGTTTCATTTCAAGTTCAGCAGAACATTTGTAGGGATTATTTGTGTAGTTTTACAAATAGATGAGCAATTGAACCTGGCGCTGTATCATTGTAAGATTATGATTCAACACAGACATATTCTTGTAAAAGATACGGAAATGGACTCTTGTAGTACTCACATGTAACATCAATTATTTTTTTCCACAGAGATTTCTTCCAAAACCAAGACGATTCCTTGCCTTTCGTTCTGATTTGGCTGGTGATTACCATAGTAGGTCTAATCACATTCAACACTCAAAGCAACCGCTTCTATTTCACATCAATATTGTCAGTTATAGTAATGCACAGGTTGCGCCTGGGGAAATAGCTCTATAAATACTCTTTATATTATGAATCAAATGTGCAGGAAGAAATCTTCTTACATTCCCCAAAATAGCTTTGTAAAAGATGAACCGCTGCAAGGATTAAGCTATTGCTCCTAGGGCAAGAGGGCTGCTTCATGCATATTTCAAAAGGAATTTTGTTATGAATTATATGCTTTAAATGGAGCCCAAAATTTTCTTGTCCTTTTTAACATTAAAAATTGCAGAGCAACTCTTTGAACAAAAAAATACATAAAACGTAACCCTGGTTATTGACCATACTTCTTATTTTGCACGGTTCGTCTCACCGGTCGTTATTTTCAATCCACCCTAACACGGAGAATAAAATCAGTTTCTAGTTTTCAACGTTCTTGAAGCACTTATTTGTCTACATTGAAAAACACAAGGTCAGTGTATTGTTTAATACCGTGAAGATTGCATTAATCTTGTTGCCGACAGACGAAATTATTTCACATTTGACGTTCAAAGTACGTCAATAAATCCAAAAAGCAATTGTTTGTAATGCAATCGGAACCGAATATAATAATTTTGAACCTCCAAAGACTTTCTAGTGCCAAACCAAAAATATAGTGATTATGACACACCTATATTTTAGAGAACCTCTGTTTGTAATATTAGTTGATGTATGTCCATAATCTTTTTGGGCTTCAATAACCTTTCTTGCAAGCTTCTCACAATTGAAAAGAGTTCATATTAGATAAGGGGCTATCTTACAACATCCTTTCCGGTACAGATCCCATGTCTTGCCTTTTAACTCGATTTCACTCCGCCTTTTATGTTCAGTGCTTCTCTTTATTGAATAGCACGAGGCCTGAATGTGAACTGTTTTCCGATAAGTTAAATCAATACTGAACTGAAATGGATTTGTTTGCACTATTTTTAACAGACAAAATTGTGAAAATGTAGTATAAGGCTGGTGTTGTTCCTGTTTTGTTTGTTTTGTTTGTTTTTATTTGGTGCTGTTGGACCAACTGTGTCCACTTCTGGGTCTACTGATTACCATTATTTTGGACTTCGTGTAACCCTCTCCATAGTTGTTAAGGCCAGGGTGGATCTCTGGCCTGCACTCTTCTTTGCTTGTGTTGGGTGATGTTACACCTACATCTTGTACAACTACATCTTCCGGACATCCCACACACTTCACTTGGAATATGTCGTCTGAGAAAGTCTTTTGAATTTGTTGCTAGTTTATCTCATGATGTGGAATCACGAATTAAGGTTCGGGATGAAAAGTATCGCTCAACAAATCTTCCGGGCAAAATTATGAATGGCAGCCAGCGAGGAAGACAAAAACAAATTCAAAAGCATTAACATGCGGAAATTCACTTACCAGCAATCAAATGGTACTTCATCACCTCCAAGATGCACGTACTTGTCAGGGAAGACGGCAAGAATCTCAATAAATAATCGTTGTAGGAAATTATAAGTTGCTTTCAAAATTGGGTTTACTGGTCCAAAAAAACCATCTGGTTGATTGCGATAGTCGTAACAGGGCGTCAGAAGGTAGTCCTGACCGTATCCCCAGGAAAACGTGTGTCCTGCAAATATATAAATTTAACTTTTATTCGATTTCCAATTTACCTGCATTTAACTCAATAACGTGGCAATTCACGCACACTGGATTTCTTTTGAAAATTAAAGATAAAAGTTCGATGTTCGAAAAGTTAGCATTGATCATTTAGCTGGAGTGTCTTTCTTTGATCTGCTGCGTTAAAGTTACTGACCTGGAGAGTCAAATTCGGGAATAACACGAATGCCTCGAAGTCTTGCTTCCTCTATCACCTCGGCTATGTCTTCATGCGTGTATACAGCGTTTACAGAATCGTACGCACCCTGCGGTGATAGGAAAAAGAGAGAAATGAGAAATAACTCGGAATATGTAAGACATTCATTATCGTAAAAATCTGATATGGCATCCTGACGGATGTTATTATTCGTAATATTGGCTTATGTTACTTGGTGTGATTTTTATTATATCACAAAGAGGAACATTCCCTGTACTTACCATTTTGGTGATATTAGGAAAGGTTTTGCTTTGGAATGGAAATGATTGGTCATCTACTATATGCCAGTGAAACACATTCATCTTATTCTGAGCCATTGCCTCCTGCCAGAGACAAAAAGAAAAAGAAATAAGTTTGTCTTTATCTGTTTTACGTTATTCTTAACAGTAAACATTGTAACTTGCAAAATATAGACATGTTTGATCAAAAACTCTATGTATATGTACATATAAATCTATATTAAGTAAAAGACTACAATGCTTATCTAAGAACAATAACACTTACAAGATTTTTTATGATAGTGCTTTTACTGAGAAAGTGTCTGGATGTGTCTAGTAAAATGCCTCGATGTGGGAAACGTGGAAAGTCATTAATGGACGTTTTGTTCACAAAGTACTGAAATAAATAAAGTAATTGCACTATTAAAGCTATGTTTCATACAACTATAACGAAGAATCCAGGCGCCTTTTCGAACTTTAATGTCCATTTGATGCTGTGTTCTCTGACTTGAACCTCCTCCTCCTTCTTCAAACTTCAGACTACCAAACTGGTGTAGATGCCTCGAAAATCTAATCAGGGTTTTACTTGTAACAACTTCAGCCTCTAATCAAAAGTAGGCAGATAAAAAGACCTTTCCCTCTCCGAAATCACAGTCCTGTATTGTTTGATGACTGTCATGGAAACCTGAATGGGCTTCGTGATGGGTTTCTCCTTTTATCTACCACTCTTATTGATGACCAGAAAGTTCTATCTCATCAATAAGGAAATGGGATTTCTTACATCCATCACAGATAAAGTTAAGCACTCAATAACAATTCTAATTTTATTTTCTTAATTAAATTATGTTCATGTGCTGGGCCTAACCACAAATACTAGTAGTACAAATATTAGCACTACAGTGTAGCTCCACCAACAACAGAAACATCTAGTGAAGAAATGTTGAATGTACAGTATTAAATGTTACATGCTAAAATGTCCTGTTATTGGAAAATAAAACATCTATGTTTGATAAATGCAATATGCTGCTTCATGCCTTCGTAAATACGGGTTTCCACAATCAAATGTCATCAGTTTGTAATTTAAAACAAGTCACAAAACCATAGTCCCACAGCTTATGTCATTGTCAAATGTATTAGTACAATCTACTTTATTGGTCTGGCAAAACGGAATTTAAGCCAAAAGTGGACGGCATAGAAAGTGGTGTTTAGACATGTCTGCTGCCAATCACGGCTAATAAGGCAGTCTAAGGTGTAAAAGATTGCTTCCAGTGTGAACCTAGACATCTCTCCTTGAAAGAAGTACGTGGAAAAACTCATTATTTCCCAACATATGATCTTAAAACGAGTAATTAATTTGCTAGTTGATTTCTACATTGTCATTATTTTAAGACATAAGAGCATTTCAAAAGACGTAGAGTAAGTGTTTAAAAGAGTTACTTACGCACGACTTACGCAAAACGAAGAATGGCTTCTATAATGCCAATGTAATCTGTATGCTTTATTGTAGATTCATTGATGTCATTTGTGACCTGTGCGACCTAGGCAATTGTATGCAGATTATACAAATTGTGACTGTAAATGCACAGCTTCAAAACCTTCATTAGCCAGCAAAATAAGCCCATTTGGCCCACAGACTTCAATTTGTCTGCATTGCCTTTTGATAGAAGAGTGAAAAGGGGACACACTTTTTACAATGCTGATCGTAAAATAAATCACAGCAAACAAATCCTTATGTCTGCAACATGTAACTTTTATGAATAGGCATTGCATTTCCGGAAGAAGTAAATCCTTACCCAGTAAATCACGAGAAAGTCATTCATCGTAAAAGAATGCATGTGTATATGCTAGATGAGAGTGGTATAAATAATCAAAGTAATACAGAGACGCTAATTTCTTCTCGACAAAATTACAGTTTACTAGGGAGACTCAATTCACAAATCTGCATTGCGGTTAAATTTGAGTCACAAACTTTATCCTGTGCTGAGCAATTGTTATATGCTGGACAGAATGAACGATATTATGCTTTGCAAGTACAACATTCGTTTTTTCATTGCTTAAAGTATAGAGTACAGGGAAATGACACGTAATGGTAAGACATGGATTTCCTCACCTTTCTCTGTTCACCTCTGTAGATAAGCTGACTAAAAGTCTCTAAGCCCCTAAGAGCTCCCCAGATTTCACGGGCGATAATCGACGCGCCAGTTCTTTTAACTTCAAGATCATCTACAAAGAAAAATTAAAGGTGATAAATATATGATGGTGCTGGTCTTCTTTTCATTGCGGACATTAATCCAACTTTAAAATCGGAAAGTGATCCCGAACACAGAAAAAGTCTAAATGGGTTTCGCAAAAACTACCCATGTATAAGCTGATAAAAGGATTAGAGGTGAATCTGATCGGAGTGACAGATTACCTGCAGTCACAGAACTCTACCCGCACAAGGATGGTAACAATATTACTGCTGGGAAAAGGTGTCAAACTGGAAGCAGCCGAGGTGGTAAGGGTGTAATGATTAGCACTAAGCTATTGGGACAGTTTGGACTGGCCAACGACTGATAAGAGCAATTCACTTGTCCAGTGCCTCTGTAACAAGCACCTAATTCCGCTTCAACTTGAAACCTTTTCTTTGCATGTCTAAATCGGCTAAATCTCACTGCCCGTGTGTCTAAATATCTCGAACCATGCAGCCAGTCTGTCGACTTCGTTTCACGCAACTATCATTACACAATTGTGTGACTGCAGCTCCATGAAAACTTCAAACTGAATAAAGCAAGCAAAGAAAGTAGTTTTGTTACTCACAAGATTCGTCCATATCCAAACTGGGATATTTAGCACATTCTCTTAAAACGGTTACATTCATGTGTAATATTTTAATGGGGTCAGATGGGTTTTGTTGTTGCTGTTGCTGTTGCTGTTGTCCATACAGCCATGCAGGATACATATCACTGTCCTCATAATTCTCAGCATCTGAAATATTAATGAATACAATGTACCGAATACAGCTGCTTCCCGAATAATATTCCTTAGGCTTTTGAACAAGAGCATAACATACTTGATAAATCTAATGCAACTATTTCGCCAAAAGAAGTCCCTTTGGGATATGCGTTAATATTTGAAGAAAGCAACTCAAAACATTTAATTGCAGGCTTGTACAAATCTGTTCGCTGCAGAAGTATGAGAACTGAGAAGTTGCATGGAAAATTAATTCTCATAAATCTGCAGATTCTTTCTTGTACGTAGGTCAGCTTTAGATATTACGGGAAATGGGTCACGTTGTATCTCAATTGGAACAAGATTCTGCGCCCCATCAAGTAGATATCTAATATAATAGCAATATCTGACCAATATCTGACGACAGGATTTACAACTAATCTTTCCGACAAATGACGAAAGGACTCTTCATGATATTGTTTTGAAACTTGTGAGCTGCTATCATTTCTCTCGTATTCTGTCACACTATATTTTGCTTTTTATAGTTTGAATGCATCAATTAGTCTTTGCATTATCAAACAAACTCTCGTGTTTGAGTTGGATAAATGGATGGCAGGAAAGACGTGCGTCTCCAATGTCGTTCCTTAATACAGAAAACCCCATAATTTTCACAGTGTTGCGTTGGTTCTGCTGATGCTCGCATAAGAGATTAAATCTGTATGCCATATAATGCATGCCATAACTCGACTTGACCTTGCTTAATATATTTAATGGACATTGGGTCCACTCAATATGTTGCACATTACTCATCGACCATGGGGACTAGTTAGCAGACCCATTTGTCTGGCCCAGGCTGTAAAATATTCCTATACAGGCATGATTAATTTGATTATAAAGCTACAGCGGGCGAAAAGCATCCAAGATTTATGAGTAACATATTGTGTATCTTTAGAAAAGACGAGTCTCAAGAATCTGTGTGGGTCTTACCTGCACCGAAAATATTCCGATAGATCCTTTTAAAGGCAAAAGTGAGTATATCACAGCTTTCCCCTGCAGCGTAGAAGCGGAAGGTTTTACTGTTGAGGGTGAACACGGTGGGTTCGGGGTAATAGTGCTGGGGAAGGGGCCAGGGGGAACCCTGTTCTGGAACGGGAGAATGACGGATTAATAATCTGGCATCAACCGATGCGCGCAGAGCAAATGTTCGTGATCCTTCAAACCAACTGACCTGAAAGAAGAAATAGTGTTCGGTTTTAAGAACGATAACAAAAAGAGTTAAATTGGCCATAATGGGATATGAGTTTGTGCACTTAACAAGTTTACATACTTGGTTCTTCATCTTGGTGCTCGGTCGGGGTGGATATGGTGGACGTCTTTTTGGCGGTCGTGTTGTACCAAAGTACTGAAGCTGCCTATTGGCGTGCCCTCCTGGCGGTACTTCACCCGTCACTCCTAGAAATTATATAATACACATTTATAAGTCCATAGAGAAGATTATTTTCAATGAGGAAAGATGACATCTAGAAGGTTTTAATAAATCGTTTTGTATTATCAGAGGGTCTCATACCGTTATCTTGTTGCAGCTTTTCAGCAGGTTCATTTTCCTTATATTCTAATCCCTTGTTATTTTCCTGGAGTTTCTGCATGAGATCTATCGCTTCTTTGTTGTCTTTGTCTTGAACATATCGTCCCTGAAGCTCTTCATTGTTCATATTTTGTTTATCACTTACAACTTCGTTGTTTAGTAATTGGTCCCCTGGTTGTCCCTGAATATCTGAATTTTTCCAAGTATTGATAGCATCCCGCCTCATATTGATTTGTCCTTCTTGTTGTTGGTAAAGTTGTCTTAGGTCATTACTTTGTCTGTACTTGTACATCTGGCTTGCATTGAACACTGTGTAACCTGCTGTAGCTGCAATATGATTTCCTACAAAACACAAAAATACATAGAAGGTTATTATTTATTTTCTTAGTGTACTATGTGGTGGGCCGCCACCTCAGTTATGTCATGGTCAAATGAAGTAATGTATTTATGTGCCTCAAGTTACATCAATTTTCTTCGAGTATTCCAGGGTAAGAATGCAGGGAAGGATGGCTAATCTATTTACTGTCTGGCTACCGCCGTTACGCACCTGACCTTTTGGACGACTTTAGTGTTCATAAAATCAATGTGGTGTTAATAAATTTATTTAGGTAAGTTAACCTACCAGTTAAAAATTTATAAAAGCAAACCAACTTTTTACTCTTGTTACTTAAGTCGCATCTCCTTACAACTTTCCACCTTACATAATGTCCATGAAAGATGTTTGCCAGGCAAATTATCTGAGCTTGAGTTGACAAAGTGAAGCTGTTCATATGAAAAAGCAGATGAAGTAGAATAATGTGTAATTAAGAGCTACCTCGATGGGTGGCTACAAATATTTACTCAATTTAATGAAGTCTCTAAATAACCACTAATGTGCTCTGCCACCCGTTTATCACTTTACGTTATGTTCATTTTGCGGTTGCCATGGTAACCGTTTTCTTTCTCGACACCTAAACCCAAACAAGACAAGTGAGATATTGCCTGTAAACTGCACATAAAACTCAATTTTGGTTTAGTGAGTGGTGTGCGAAGGTCGTTTGTACGTTAGACAGTTTACAAATGTCCTTCTGTGAAAAGTGCAGAGTGGAAACAAGCTTCTTCACGTAACGGGATGCAACATTAGGTGATAAACTAAGCGTGAAACGATGTGAAGTTTTCCCAAAAACGAACATACAGTGGCCATCGTCGTCCCCAATAGTACTCACATATTGAAAAGCTTTGAGGCTTTTGCTGGAGTCAGTTATTTTGGTTTGAAAAGGGACGACTTTGTCCGCAACCAATATTTTTATCAAAATAAATGACAAGTTGGAAATTTAGTGTATGATGTAATTTACGGTATGATAAACAGTTTAGGTAATTCAACATGACCTTAAAATACTTAGGACTTGACATGATTGTAACAAATGCCTTCAGTGTAAGCCAACGACAGTTTACGCATTAGTACTGTACAGACAGACATGAGGCCTATAAGCTACAAGTTATTTTTCAAAGCCTTCACTGGTTTTACCTGAGTGTGTAAGCCAGGTTATCTTCCAATCTGCCATGTTTTCTAATTAGGTAAGGAAGACTTGCTTTAAACATGTGTGTGTCTGAAAGGCAAAAACCTTTCTAATCCAGAACCTTCAAAGAACTGAAAAGGCTTCCTGGCATGCCAGGCCTCCATTAAACAAGCTAAATTCAGTACAGTACGACAGGAAATGTCTATGAATCTGGGCCTGTGATGAAGTGAGTGAGAAATGTGATAATCAATGATCAGCCTTTAGTACTGCAATCTTAAATCATGGTAAACTTATGTGTGCGTAAATGCAATATGGAATTTATGGTTTCAAATTAACCTAAGGACTCTTATTTCTAGTTGAGTGAAAAATTCACAATTTAGAATACAATTAATTACCTGCACCATTTACCAATGCCTTTAATCCTGTCGAGAATGCTAACCATTCTATATTTTTGACATTGCTACCATTCCTGTACTCAATTCATCCAGTCGGACACTTACATTGATTCCAGATACTTTTACGCTCTCCAATTTACCTCCATACACCAAAAATCAATCCTATCCATTTTAATGTATTTAGGTTGAGCAGTCAGTCATGAACATCTAACAATAACAATGAAAGCTAAATTCCCAAAGTCTACTATAATAATGTTTTGCATAGACCCACAGTAACATCAAGCCAGTGTTTTCTGCAAATGTAACTGCGTTATTATCCCCAAATGGTAAAACAAATAGCACAAAGGCACGACTGACCAGTTACTTAATCCCATTGGGAGTAATATACCAACTTTAGACTTGGTTCGAATTCGCGAGACACATGCAGTAAAAGTGTACCAAATAATGAAATACACAACAGTAAAAGTAAAAACCTTGAATATACTGAACAAGTATATTATGTCACAGGCCCATGTTAAAATTTTGAAAACTATGATGCTAGACGAATCTGTCAAATAATTTCAAAGTGAGACAATGCGGCCGACTCATGCCCGAGTTTGGGACTGCCGTATGGGACACCCCACCACTTCATTTTCCAACTGGAAATAACACGTTGAAAATTGTTCAGCCGGACTTTAACCAGCAGTGTACCTGTCATCAGCGGAAATATCAAGTATTGGTGTCGAAGAATAGTCAAAATGGTAGAAAACAATGAACTTAACTACTTCTGTAACAAAACTGTCTCCTCAACTTCCCATAAGGACAATTCACTAATTTGAGGAAAACTAATGGGTAAAATGTTCTTATACTTCCGCCCTTTAACAATAACATGCATGGTCAGCTAGTACTCTACGGAATAGGCAGAAGCCTCTGCTCTTAATGGAACTTTGTAATGATATCTACTCCATTATTGAGTGTTTTTACGCAAGTCCAGCTGAGCTGGCACTGTGCATCCGAAAATGCTACCAGATTTATAGGAAATCGTAAAAATTTTGTCAGTATGAAAAATGGGATCACTTAAAATTCCCTGCGAATAAATCCATGAAAATACTGTTCTGAAAATTGTAAATTCTATTACAACTGTCTTCCTTTAACCCACCACTTCCACTACCTACAGTTAAATGATGGAAAAGAGCTGCACACTTCTTAACCTAAGGAAAGACATAACTCAGTACATCATACTAAACTTTAATTAAGTACCATGATGAACGGACCAGACACGCAATACCATCCAGTAATTGCCAATGTATCTTCCAATCTTACCATAACCTTAACCTATTCATAGATACTGGAACCATAGATAGATAGATAGATAGATAGATAGATAGATAGATAGATAGATAGATAGATAGATAGATAGATAGATAGATAG
>JBCAUI010521100.1:0-11894 GCA_038406195.1 Haplosyllis anthogorgicola | reverse complement strand
GAAAAAATGACGACATACGGCCCGGCTATCTGATGTATGGCATCACTCGTTTGGATTACATTGCACTGGCAGGATTTTTAAAATGCGGCGATTGGGAAAAAACATAAAAATTGAAATTGAACTTCGTCTCGAAAAAGCCAAACTGTTTATAAATGTCAATGAAATTTTAAATTTTTCTCAGTCATCTCACGACAAAACTTGTTATGATGGAAAAATCTTGCTCTACTTGGCATATTTCAACCTCAAATGAGATTTTTTTTAAAAATCCCAGTTTCTAAGTGCAGCGGGAAATGTAACCCAAACAATTTTAAAAAGCCTTACCGTGTTACATTTCGGGAAAAAAGGGATAAAATAATCATCATGATTTCCCTGAACTGCATGGTCCGCAACTAGTTCTATTATTGCTGCCAAAAAAGCAGTGTTGTGTTGCAAAGAAGGTTTATCGATATAAATTTGATTAACATGGCAGATGAAATTGTGACACTATGTGTGGTATAAGAATATCATAACATGGACGTTGCTAGGAGACGGGCGCTGTCACTTTACAATGTGTCACTTTATTAGGACTGAACCGCCATATTCAAATAAGGGAATTCTAATTCTGACATATTTCTAACATACAAAAATTTAACCTTGAAGAGAAAGCCACGTAACAGAAGCTAGGTTATGGTGCAAGTTAAATATCAATTACTGCGAATGAGAAAGATTTTGAAATCGCCAGATTCTACGTCAGCGAAGAAGTATAAACGCCTGGGTGGAATCTGGCGATTTCTATAACCTTATTCCTTAGCACAACAAAATTGATAGTTTCTAAAACCTACACGTGCAGGACAAAGAAAAACGTGTTGCTCAACTTCACTACTTTCTTTGGGAACAATTTTTTTGAAAAATATATGAACAAAAAATGCTGCCTCTCCCAGGTGTGTGATTTGTGTCCTGTTGCCGCGGGAGTTCTGCATTTTTCTGCACCTCGGACGCCCTCGGGTGGGATTCCCCCATAAGCAGATTGTAAAACTAAGTCAACACAGTTAGGGATCTCTCAGTCTTAAACTCAGTCTTATATTATTAACTAGAACTGACCCCCAGGGACCTGGGGGATTCCCCCATTCTCACGTTAACCAACCATCAAAGGCCTTAAATTTCGTATGCTTCTGGCAGCTAGCGTTAGGTTACGGGACAAACGCCATTTTATTTGTATAGATGAGATAAATGTTCAAAGATAGAAGAGAGAGTGGTGCCCTCCGCGGCACCGAGGTATTGAATCTGTAAACACCGTGTGTAATAAACGTAATGCCGTTATTATTCCGTCGTTAACGTAGAATCAGGCGACGTGATGTGACGCGCCTGATTACACACGGGGGGCGGGGGGGGGGGATCGTGCACAGAAATATTGTAAAAACTAAAGGAAAGTAAAAAAAAAAATTTAAATAAAAAATGTAACTATTAAGTAAAAAATCAAGTTTGAAAGATGAATTAATTGATGAGTCCAAGACTGATTATTTAACATAGTTTCATCCGATAGATAAAACGCAGTTTAAAATAAAATGCTATTTTACCGAGACAAGCCCTGTTTTCAACATTTTGGATGAGCATTTTACTGACAATTTTAGAAAAGTGCGACGATAGACAAAAATTGAATTTTGAAACCTGAATATTAATGTGCAAATCTCTCAACAAAATTCACAATTTTTATCGTGGCAGCTGCAGCATAGAGGTAGTCAGTCGCGTTTGTAGAGACGGACGTTTTTAGGTTTTGATGGCCGTTGTTGTTGTTGTATTCGCTGTGAACACTGTGTGTAGTGTAAAGCTGTCCTGACCTTACTTTTCCACAGTGTTTTCACTGCGTATGGTGTACGATACATTATGCATTGAATAAAATGATTGTTACATACTAGCTGTCCAGCCCGTGGTACGTATGCACGCATTGGCGGATTTAGGGGCACGGGAGAAACGCACCCCATCCAGCCAGAATTTTCTTCGTTTTCATGCAATTTTTGCTGAATTTTGGACGAAAATAGGGTTGGCGCCCCCTCCCTCTGCGGATCTACCCCCACCGGATAGATCATGAATTTTCAGACGGGCGGCCAATGTAATCAAACAAAAAGCAGCGCTTGCGTTAATTTTTTGCAAAATTGTTACAAGCATGAGCATTTTGCTTTCTGAATGCTCCTGATACAAGTAACATTTCGTGTGACATGTTTCTATTTGGAATCAATGAAGGCGGCTTATCTATAATTCACGAGAATGATGTTGTTTCCAGCCGAAGTGTGATGCGCCTCTGTGAGACGCGAATACAACGGAAACTACCATACAATGTGTTGAATACAGTACTAGCTGTCACACCCGTAATGTGTGCAGGACTAGGATACATTATGTATTGAATACAGTACTAGCTGTCACACCCGTAGTGTGTACAAGACATTTCTGTTTAACCGTGAATGGTGTAGGTATTTTTGACCAATGAGGGAGGGCGCTGTACAGGTTGGAGATGATAATCCAGAGGCCCAGTTTTTAAGGGAAGCGAAGTGGCCAAGCAAAGATGGTTATAACTTTCAAAAGTCGTTGACTTACACCAAGGAGGCCAGTGGTGACGCCAATGCTGATCTGATGTGTCCATTGGTCGAAATGACCCGATTCTACGTCACGTCGCCACAGAAACACTCAGATTAACAGCCGGACGAACAAAGGCGAAAACAGTACCGTACAGACGGTGGTGCGGTGGCGTATAAATTAGTATTGGTTTCTGTTGATCACACGGCTGAAGACGCACAATGCGTTAATAGACTTGTTGTAATAATCGGTTATGACACGGTTGGTTGGTTGAGAGTGCATTAACTCGTATTGATCCCTTTTGTATAAACCCTTGTTAATAGGGCTCACAACAGGTTACCGGATAGTCGGCTTCTCGATTCGGTTATGATATGGTTGGAGTGAGAGTACATTAGGATATATTGATTCCACATAGTTCTCCACCAAGTTCTTACGACACGTCCTTTATGAGGCCAGACCTTCTTATTTGTTGGATTACGTTCACGAACAGAACATTTTCAATCAAAGGAATATCAAGTTTTACGTCACCCATTTAAATTTATGAAATCGATGTAATTATTTTTTGACAGCAATGTTCAACAAGGCAACAGAGAGTTGTAATTTCCACCACTGACTCCTTATTTCTTTACTTTTACATAATATCTGATTTTGAGATCGAAAAAATGAAGTGAAGCAAATAGACCCTCTCCCCGTGCGGGTGTTTGTGGCGTGTGGCCTGAGGCGGAATGAGTCGATACGACAAGACGACATAGATCAGGTCGATCCGGCAATATAACCAGGCGAATACATAATATTAGTGATAAAGACTTGCAGTTCAGTTGGAGATAATTTTATGAGCGGTGGAATCTCAGGTTCTGTCGATATAAATTGAAATTTCCCGTTTTTCATAAAATTAAGAAAATGCGGCCAAATTTAGGCGTATGACTCCTGGGTGGAGAGACAGGTTCACCAAACATACATCGTCGAAAGTTTACTAAGAGTATTACAATTGCTGCAGTAAGTCCACAACAGTTTGATGTTCTTCCACGTGTCCTCAAGAAGAAACGTAAATTCGTAAACGTTTCCATGAGAAGTTTGACGTCATGACGTCAACGTCATCAGACCTAACGTCGTGATCACACGTGCACCTGCACGCTGAGGTAGAATCTGGTGACTTTGCTGTGACATGTCTATTGAAATCGGCCTGTATTTTAAAGCTGCGGTAGACGAGCATGTTGCCGTGGTGTGTGCGGAGATTACACGGGATTACATGCTGAGTAGCTGTGTCGCACATGCACGCGCACGCTTCATTACCTGCAGCACATTACATGCAGCACGTGCGTGGTGTTGTAACAGGTGAAAACACGGTGCAGGGGCACCCACCTGCTCTCAGAGAGTACTCACTTGTAACATGCAGCACATGCGCGATGTTACAACAGGTGAAAACACGGTGTAGGGGCGCCCACCTGCTCTCAGAGAGTACTCAGATGAGGTTTAATGACGATAGGTGCAAGTGGGTTGGAACTGGGAATCTTCAATCACCAAGCGGGTGAGCTAAAGTTAAAGGTGCCGAGAACTTACCAGTTTCTCGAATTTTGTATGAGGATGTGGCTGTGGCTGAAAGGCGCTCGTCTCCCAATTGGACGCATTGGTGAAACCAGGGGGAACTGCGGGAGGCACATGCCCCCCCCCCCCCACAGCAGGAATTTTCATGCAGTTTTTGTCGATTTCCCCTCATTTTTTAGGGGGTTTTCGAAAAATTTTGGGTTGGCGCCCCCTACAGGAAATACTGGATCCGGGCCTGGGAAGGTTGTAAGTTCAAGCTCAACCATAGCCTGATTCTGGAGTGACAGGTACTCAGTTTTAGCCTCCGCCCAACCTTCACCCAAGTGGTCTGTATTTGAGTACCTGCTGTGCTTAGGGTAATAGAGCCCAGTGATGATATGACTGTCTCATGAGCCTAACTGGCTGTGCATTGATGTAGGTGACACTGTAATAAACGATAGCGTAACCTTTTCGTTTGAAAAAATATAACTTCGTGAGCGCCCCTGCACGTGCATGCATTTTCCTCACAAAGCGCGCTCTTTGATCCGCCGCACACATCACATGACGTAACGTCACTTTTTACTAACCGTATTATTGGCTTTTACGTCACGAGGCTTTGATGTTGCCGCCTGTGCTTTTAGACATTTAAATTGTGCGGGTTTTTTCTGACACAGATAATTTTTTCTTGTGAGATTTTATTTATAATCGATAATTATTACTGTCGTAATTTATTTTCACTGATTTTACGACTCGTCTAAATATTTTAACAGTTTTACCTCAGTTTATGCGTGAGAAAACTGAATTTTGACATATCAAAATGTATTTACGAAAACTGAAGTTATCTGTAAAATATCTAGAATAAAATTGACAACCTGTTGACCGCGTGTCTGCAGAAGGACAAAATTACAACAAATTGCAAATTTCATTGATATCAATCAACAGTTTAGGGACCAAGTTAAATCTTTATTGTACACTTGATAGGCAATCGTCCTGTAGAAAAGAAAATATGCAATGAAATAAAATAACAATAAAAAAGATAAAAGACAAAGAAACAAAATCCACAATATTGCAAGTTCGTGCGATCCTGGAATAGTAGAGGGTGGATGATAATTAAGCAGCGGTAATCCAGAACAATAGACGAGTCTGGGAAATGTAAACAATATGTGCACATAGGTATATCAGCTATTGATAAACATGCTGATAGCACAGATAGTGATGTGTGGATAGTGAGCTCAGGTTACACGGACAATTTAGAACATGCTGATAGTTTACTACAGATAGTCATGATTCAAAAAAGTACAATTCACAAAAGCCGAAAAGTGTAAACTAAAGTGAAGTAACGAGTTGGCAATTATCTGTCACAGTCTATCGAAAGTGGCAGCACTGTTTCTAACGTCATGGCGTCATATGACAAGGTTGTATTCTATGACGTCATAATTTCAACAACAGGACGTGACAACAGCACTGCTTCTTGTCGTAGTAAAGTGTAACATGAGAATTGATGTCAGGTTTTCAGGCTGCAGACCACCTAGTCTTACCGTGTTTCATTCGATAGACAAATAGGGAACATTTTCCTCAGGTTTGGCCGCCTGTCGAAGATCGTTTCGGCATTCCGTTCTGTGACTGATGGAGTTCACACATTCTCCAATGTAGTTAATAAAGACGGAAAAAGTTAGGAAACCGTCTGAACCTGCACGCAGACACAAATCTATCTTCATTTCATTTGAGTTTTAAAAGGCGGAAAAAAGTTGTTTCTGTATTTATAAAATGTGTGTAAATAGCAGAGTCAGACGTGGAGGTGTGGTATGTTAATAGTCTCACACCTGTGAGACTATTAACTATTACCATCTCCCTAGTACTCTTTTAAATATTTTTATGGACCGAGACCCATTTGGGCCACTGGTACCCTCTGTTTTGGACTTTGGACGACTCTGCTCGTTGTTTTTAAAGCCAGGGTGGATGTCACTTGTGCACTTCCTCACTTGCGCACTGTGATCCCCAGAGTCACTTATAATTAGCAACGGCTTTCAGCGAAATAGCAGCGTACACTACATGTGGGTGTTAGCAGGCAGCCAGTCACACTTATTACATATTTTTCAAACACAAGTGGCAAGACACTCAGTGGGTGATAACAGTGTGGATCTTTGTGTACACGGCCTGTCTGAGGGTGAGATGTTTAATGTTGTGTCTGGCAGGTCTGGCAGGCTGAACTTTATTGCTCCGTAAAGTCCTACAAATTCCAACGTGCTGATATTGGGAATTACGAATTACATTTCCGAGCGCACTTTAAAATTGAGGCTTTTCCAGGACAAATGTTGATTTTAGTGATATTTATGAACAGTTCGGCTTTTTAGGGATCAAGTTCAATTTTTACTTCAATTTTCTATCTCATCGCTGCACTTTAAAAATCCTGTCAGTGCAATGTACAAATTATGTGTCGTGTAACTTCACCTCCCTAGTACTATTACCATATCTAGCAGCATCTCCAGACACGTTTCTACGTGTAACTTTACCTCCCTAGTACTATTACCATATCTAGCAGCATCTCCAGACATGTTTTACGTGTAACTTTACCTCCCTAGTACTATTACCATATCTAGCAGCATCTCCAGACACATTTTACATGTAACTTTACCTCCCTAGTACTATTACCATATCTAGCAGCATCTCCATACACGTTTTTACGTGTAACTTTACCTCCCTAGTACTATTACCATATCTAGCAGTATCTCCAGACACATTTTTACCAAAGTTTGACGACTTTTTTCGGAAGCTATTTATATGTAAATGGAGCAAAAACCGTCGAGTCGTGGATAGACAACCGCCGCTCCGAGAAGCTCGATTTTCAACCATCACAGACGGATTTTAAGAGCTTTGTTCACAGAGAACACGAATAGAGGTCAAGCAATGTTTTAGTCTCAATAGACGTGTAGCTGAGGTGTACTTCTGTCGCACATGCGCTTTCGTACGTCGTTATCCGCTACTGAAACAGGCCAGTCGGAAGTACTTAAAGCGAGCAATCACCTCGTGATGATGAGATCAAATGTCAACTGTACATTCCCACAATCCTGTCTTCCCACATAGCACTGGTACCAATTTCACACGTTAGCATGGTGATATAAAAACGGGAAGAAAGAAAGTCACAAATGATAAACAGGGAGATAACTTAACGCGTTTTGTGTTCTTGACAGTGTTGATATGTAAATGTTGAAACGCCCAGAATATAGCAGAGTGTCGAATTCAAGGATGAGAATTTATAAAACCCTGGTGCTTTATGGAATGATGTATTCACAGTGTTAGTTGTATAGTGTGTAGTGTGTAGGCTGAGGAAACACTATTGAAGTGCTGTATGTATGTACATGTACAGACTCTATTGATGTATTTAAACTCGTAATTACGGTTTTTCGGCGGATATTTCACGCTGCACTGAACACGTATTAGTGTGTTAATGGTTGTTAAGTACTTGAGTAGCGAGGTCAAGCACCATGTTATGTTATAACCTCACAGAAAACGTCAGATCGTGAAATCACCAGATTCTACTTCAGTGACCTTATCAAGACTAAGGTTGATTCAATAGCGATGCCTTGTGTCAATACGTCTATTTTTGGTGTGGCCTATTTTCATCCAAGCTACTAAGTTGGAAAAATGTTGGCTGAGGAAATAACCAGATTCTATTGCAGCAGCAAACGTGACGTCGCTTTGTGGTTCTGTAACGGAATCGTTCGGCAACGTTACTTTCGCAGTTCAGTTAGAATATGACGATTTTGGTCTCTTCTTCTCAGACGTATGAAGTGACGTAACAACGTGTCGCTTGCCCTCGCTAAACCCTCTAGATGCTTTGTACAGTGTGTAAATGGCTGCATAGTGTATCTAATAGATCTTTTAGTCTGTTCAATAGGTCGACACTCAACTCTCAACGAACATTAACTTTTAATGTCGCGATAAACAGGTTCAACAAGTGTATCGTCTGTGTAACATGTTGTAAACGTTTTTAGTTTGACTCATAGAGAGGTTAAGTGTTTGTTTTGTTTGTTTGTTTGTTTTCTTTTTGTTTTCTTTTTTTCTGAATTTTTCGGAAAACCGAGGTCCACGTTTTAGGGTCATTAGTACCCTCGTTTTTTGGACTTCGGGTGAACTGTTAATGGGATTTGCATCATCGATTGCTCAATACAAATGAACATTGTATAGGGGTGTTATCAGGCACCGAGCCACACCCTCACATACTATAGAAGTAAGAAAATTTTTCTGTCCTGTACGTGTACGTTGTGGCATCTATGAAATCACCAGATTCCACATCAGCGCCCAAGGTAACTCAGCGACGTTACGTTTAAAGTAACGTAGAATCTGGTGACGTCATGCTGGTAACTTTGATGAGATGTTGTTACAGTTATTTGGTAACGTTAAGATATTCAGGCGACTGTTGTTGGTAATAAGGAAAGAGGATGTATGAGGAGATATTGCGGGAAATACCCCTCCCTATTCACACCTACATGCACAAAGAAAAGACAGTGTATTTTGCTGAAATCTTGACTGCTGAAGCCCAAGTCTCAGTGCATTGAATACCAACTAGACTGTGGTGCTATGTTATTGTGATTAGAGTCTTACTGAGCGAGAGGTCTGGGTTCGAACCCTGATTCTGTAGATGAAATGGGCACCAACCAATGTCGTCCATTAAATAATCTGCTCTTTGAAATAATAATGGAATATAAATGGTGCATTTCGCACCCTAGTGGTCATAGCCGTGAATTGATAAGATGGACATTGCACCCTTTATTTTTTTATGACATCACCAGATTCTATCTCATTATGTAACTTTGCAAAAACATACTTTTTACGAGATGGAAACAGTGAAAAGTTTCAGAAATAACAAAAAATAACTCAAACTTTTGAAACTTTTGTCACAGCAGTGAAACACATGATATTGTGAACGCACTAGTTTTTGACCTGAGGGACGCTCCGTCGTTACGTAACGTTAATTGCAATTTACATTATGTTAATTGCTATTTACAGAACAAACAGTAGGGACTCCGCGTCCGTGCAGACAATTAGGACACAGACGCACAACAGCCTGTTAGCTAAGCATACAATTCCTCTGTAAAATCCGTGTTATTCTGTTTCCAATAAATATTTGCTCAGCAATTTCGTGAATTACACCCGACAGCTCCGGGTGGATTTGATAAAAGTTATTAATTCATACCCGGATACCGGGGTGCATTTCACTAAAAAAGTTGTTAATGTAAATGATCTAAGTGGAATTGCAAAAGAAAAAAATAACTTGAATAATTCGGAAATACGAGAAAATTTGAAATTAACTTTATTGTCAAAGCTCCGAGAGTTTAATTTGTGGATTTTAAAAAGCGTCAAAATAGGAGATGGGAGTTTCCCGAGATGACTTGATAAAATCCTGGCTAAGAAACCCGTAGCCCAAGCCCAAAACAGGGGTACCAATGGTTTAAATGGAAGTATGTTGGTCTCAGAGAAGGAACTGCGATGCTTGCTACCAACATTAAAATTAAACGGTAAGCGTTGGCCTAATATGCTGACCGACGTGAGTGTGGACCTAAAAAATCACACTAGGTTTTAGCGCAGAAAACTGGGTTATATGTAGCGCATTAGCGCGAGCTGTTTAAATTACGGTGGCACCACTGGAATGACTTTGAACAATCAGCCCAAAAAAGCTGTGGCCGTCACACAGGGACTCCACACTGCCTGATGCAGACAACTGATGTTTACACAGAAAACACGACGCAAATTACCCGTGAATAGACCCAGTCCCCCCGGTACCGGTAGATAGAGGGGAATCACACCAGTGTAAAAAGTGATCAAACTCGGACCCTGTGTGTTTGGGGAGAAGTGAAAACATCGCACTGGACAAGACATGATCACATCTTGTCTGAGCTGACAACTGGAGCTCAGTGGTTCTCATTTGAAGAATAATTGGGAAACGAGTGAAATTCTGGGGGGTTTTCTTAAACGTAAATGAAAACTGAGCGAGTCTAGTCCCTAGACATAATACCTGTGTGTAAAATTGGGACCAGCCCAAGTGGTAGGTCAGGATGGTGTGCTGGAACCTAGAGATGTTACCCTGACGTCATTGCCACGAGGTGATAGCCCCTTTAAGGGTAATTCACAACAAGGTTGGGCGAGTTCCTGGTTGGGAAGTTGAAAGTTGATGTCCAGTTGTGAGAAATATTTAATATGACAAAAGCAGGTTGCCTGAAACTATTGGTACAAAGATAAATTTCACAACAATGCTCTTTGTATTTTAAATGTTATCATCTGACATTATATTTTTGAACATTATCATACACAAGATAAGACGTTTAGATAAAAAGTCCCTCTGTGTGATGTGTCCTGTTGTAATTCTCACTCACAGTAGTGTAGGTTAAGTTACACGTTTTACGCCAAAGTGTACGTGTAAGTTTAAAATAGTGAAGTGTTAACCGATAATGTTAAGTTAAGCAAATCCTTTAAAAAATCACTAGATTCCACCTGAGCGGTGAACGTAACGCCGCCGAGTAACTCAGTGGCATTACGTTTGCCGCTGAAGTAGAATCTAGTGATTTTGGAATTCATCTAACACATACACGTATGCGTAAAATGTTTAACTTAACCTCTCTAGTACATTATCATAAACGTGTCAACACAACGTCGCGTACTTACAGCGCATATAGAACAACCTTCGACCCTCATGTTTGGCGCATTTGGATAAAACTGACGTTTGTAAATTATCCATCTTCGTCTGTCGTGAACTCTACATCCTAGAAGGTGATAAATTACTCAAATAAAATAATTTGGACTAAAGTAGCTTTAACATTTTAAAGAAAGAAATCTTATAACATTTGAAATTCATTTTAAATGAACTGATGTTTAAGGTCCAAGTTTGGAGCCACTGGTACGTCTGTTCCGGGATTTGGGTGACACTGCGCATGCGCTTCAGGGTCAGGATGAATCCCTCAGTTGCATGGTTATTCACTTGCACTCTGTAGTCATCAGATTGTGACTCCAGCTAAAACCTGTACAATTGAGCTCATGTTCACCGGATCTGTACGTTTTGTGTATAATTGATGGCGTTGTACTTGTTTATCCGCAGCGACACAAAGAGACGATCCGCGAACAGTCGGCGAGATGATAGCGGTATTGTTACTGATAGTGAGGTCAGGTCGCACGTTATTTGTCATCCAAAAACGTACACTTTCAAAGAACTGAGGTTACAATAGAAGCAAGTCAGGACTTAATGTGTCTTGCGAAATAGCCAGATTCTACCTCAGTGCTAAACGTCACATCGCCGAATAATTCAGGATCACCGAAGTCGGATCAATGGTGAAATCGCCAGATTCTACCTAAGTGAAAAACCGTTAAGTTACACAGCTAAGCGACTCGGTGCTGGAGGTGCAATCGGGAGACCAGTAATATTCTCAGGTTGACGTAGAATGTGCAGCTTGAACTCACTGATATGATTTCGTGGAAACGGAACAGCCTGCGGTGCGGTTAGTGAGATACGTGGCCGGAACGTGAGGGGATAAGTTACATTAATCCTATTCTGGTCCACGACGTAATTAATGTTACAGACACGATGTACTAATTAGTCACCAAGTAATTGTTTCATAGAGGGAATTTTAGAAAAAATCTCGTGTCCGAAAGAACCGTCTGACCAGACACACCATTACTATGCGAGCAATACGTTACTTCCAAGTGTTAATTAACAAGTCCAGTGGCGGATCCAGGATTTCTCGTGGTGGGGGGGCCAAACTAATTTTTGCGCAAAAATCCCAAAAAACTGCATGAAATTGAAGAAATTTTGGGCCGGGGGGGGGGGG
>JBCAUI010521089.1:0-11894 GCA_038406195.1 Haplosyllis anthogorgicola | reverse complement strand
ATTCTGTTCTGTGATTGGCTAAGACTTCCAAAGGTCCAAAGGTCATTGAGTTCAAAGTGTCACCAACGTGACAGAATAGAGCCTTATATTTGTTAGTAGTATGATGATAATAGGTTGATTACTAAAATTGATGGTTTTTAAGTAACCAATTTTAGTTTGCTAACCAGTAATGGTTTCAAGTTGTTTGCCTATTTAGGCAAATTTGCCTAATATTTTAGCAGAGACGAATTTCGAAAAACCTTGAATGCGAGCGGCAAGTTGCAAACGTCATGCTGGTAAGGGCTTCCTTGCTTACTTGAACATAGCTACAGTGCTTAGAAAAAAACACATTACTTAGATCTACTTTATTTTAAAAAATGTCGCATGTTTAACAATATTTAGTTTATCATTTCTCTCCTTAAAACATACACGCACTGATAGAGAAACATTATAGTTTCTTATGGAAACCTTCAGGAAGCTGTATTTTACCAGTCTTTGAAGTTGTATTCGGATTTATGGCTCAGGTAATTCGGTTATTTTATATCGTCATTTACATAACTCAATTTCTGGTGTTAATATCAGTAGACGATTCAATAAAGTGCCTCTTCTGTATAACCCAATATGATAAATCTTGCTTGCTACAAGTTCCATGGAGTTGATTTAGGTATGTCATGGTCTTTCTAATGAAATATCTAACGCCAGACAACTAAGATAACAAGCGTGTGGTGGGGCCAACGAAATATACTGCAAGTACGTGATGACGATTGTGAGTAAACGAAAATGGATGTCTCTCTTTCATATGAACATTAGTGCATTTACATGCTTCCATATAAAACAGCTTGATCTTTTGGTAAACATGACATTTTCGAGACATTTTCAAAGTGTCACCCACAAAAGATAAAAATATTTACACATATTTTCTAGCAAATACTGATTTGGAAAATTTAGCCATTATGTGCACGGAATATACACGAAATGTTCCTACAGATCAACAGTTGATTGAGATCCCATTGATTTTTGGACTTAATAGCCATGTCCCATTTATATCCAGAAACGTCTGTCCGGCTTACGTACAAATAAACTTAAAATAAAACGAGTTTTTTCCTAATTACGTTTCTGTCAGATGTGACAGATCTGTCAGATCTGGTTGACATCATAATTCATACAAGTTAAGTCACGTGTGGTTTGTAATTACAATTAAATCATGTATGAAAACTAATATTTGTAACAAACAACGTGTGTCACGTTTTTGTTAATTTGTACTGAAATTATTAAAGTAATCAGATCAGATCTGACAGATAGGGCAAAAACCGAATTAGGAAAAACCTAGAGTATCTTAAATTGAGACGTGTTTTTCTCAAAACAAATGTCACGCCATTTAACCTGCCGTCACTAAAACAGAACACTTCAAAGTTTGTTTACAAACAAACAAGCCATGATATACGTTTAGTTGCCTTTGAATGTTAATGGTTTCAGAGTTAGAATTATGGAAAAAGACTCAAGAATTGCCTTTCTATGTATCGGCTACTTAATATAAATGCAATTTGTCGCTTGAGATGATATTTTGACCCTTTATTTCCTAAAGCTGTTTAAGGCAATTTATATACAGCTGATCTTTCATATCTAATAAACGGTGCACAGACAGGCACAAAGTACTTTTCAGCAGTAACTGAGAATTGTTGTTTTAGCAACTTTTGATCAAAATAACAAAACAAACCTATCCGCTTTCAAGACAAACGTGTAAACAAGACAGATATTGGTTAAATCGCCTGGACTGCATTGATAAATTTTAGTTTTAAATTAGGACTTTATCTGGATATATACAGCAGATGAAATAAACATTAGCAAGAACACAACAATGCGCTTCACAAAAGTACATTGAAAATAGGGAATTTTGTGGAAATACGGAATTTTGTCCTATTATTATCAGGGAAACAAGCTACAAACTTTAATGAAAGTTGGTCGTCTCCATGAGCGTATAAACTAGAAGCTATTTATTTGTAGGGGAGCAAGTTAGTTTTACAAAGCAGATTCGCTTTGTAAGTAATTTGAAAAAAACATAATAATTTTACCCATTTAAGGAGCCATGCAATCCATGCAAGATTTTGATCTAGATGAATATTACATCTAATCACTTAATAGAGGTTTTTTCTAATTCATGCCCTGCCTAATTTAGGCTAATTTCATTTCCTATTTCTAGTTACTTATGTAATTTTTGAACATTTCACTGTGACTAGAAATAGTAAATATACTATTTACTCACATAAAAAATATCAATAATTTGTTTGTTACCAACATTTTGAAATATACAAAACTAGTTAGATTTCAAGAAATAGTTTATTATCAATAATATGGCCATTAATTAGGCAGGGAATTAGGCAGGGAGAATTTGGAAAAATCTTGATTGTTTTTTGGACTCTTGAGTCAAGAATGTATTATTGAGAACAGCACATTAAACACCGTGTTGATACATTCGACACAAACCTCTCAAAGCACTCTGAGTAAAACATGATGTTCCTTTCAATATGGACTGACTCTCATAAACTGAGTATTATTGACCAGTCCGTGACTGCACATTTCAAAAGTTACTTTGCTGCTGGTGGAATAAACCTTTTCCATTACATACTTAAGTGGTAACTTCAATGCTGCAGATGTAACACCAGTTTGATTCTCCTATAGATCTACATTACATGAAATATTATATTGGGAAGCCATAGAATATATGAAGATTGCGAAATGTGCTCTCTGTAAAATAGATAAAATTTTGTACGTCGATCCACACAGACACATCCACATAAAAACGTAATTTAAGTATATAAGTTTCGGATTTCTTGAATTGTTGTAAAACAAACTTTTTACAGAGCAGCGATATGAAGTAATGTGTTATCAGGTAATCTAAGTTGTGTTGGTTTTTTCCAGTTGAATGACGATGATCCTGGGTGATGTCATTGACTTGTAACAACCTTTGAATTGTCAGACAGATAGACAAACAGACAGACAAACTGTAAAACTGAAGTTATGCAGCCAGATTCTATTTTACGAAGAGGGAATGAAATCACAGGGATATACGTGAAGACAGGCAACGTTAAAGATCACAATCCTGTCCGTTATAATTGCAGGCTGACAGCTTAGGTAAATTTGTGCATCAGCCTCAAGGTCATTGAAAGGTCAAGGTAATTAGACTACAAATCAATAACGGAAGATAACTATACAGAGATTTGAAAAGAGTGATTCCTCTTGTGAGCAGCTGCTCGTGTCAACAGGCGCTTTCGGTGTTAATGACCAAATATAAAACTTTCTTCAAAGGAACAACTCCTATGGAAAATTCCAGTCAGGAGCAGTTTGGAAACGGTCTAGTCGGCAAGATTCGATATGACTTCTGAAAAGCAAACATTTGTTCAAAAGCCTGCTGCTTTGTAACTTGAGTATTCATGAGGACTGATTTCTCTATTTACTAAATTTGGCAGCAGCATTTTAAATAACAATGAGAAATATACAAGTAATCACCAATTTTAATAACTATGATCATAAACTTTATTTTGCATCGCTATACAGAACTACATTGATATACTTTGATTGTCAGTAAAGTAATAAACTTATCATATCACAGACAATTTGCAAAATATTGTGCATTTATACAGGTTGTTGTACTTCAGCATCAAGAAATATTAACACGTTGCGTTGTGTAACATCCTACTACAGAAGAAGATCACCACGTGATGTAGCTTGCATCAAAACACTGGATTTGCAACACTTGACATTATATCTTGACTTTTGTTTTATAACTCCTTAAACTAGTGTAGAGACATTAAACCACGTTCACGACAATTATTTAATTCACTTGATCGATTTTATATTCACACCATATATCATAAAATGTTTATTCACTGGACATAACAGAACTCCAAGTTGTGAAACTAGTTTCATTCAAGGCAAAAATTCTACGTGAAATGTCCGTGATTTCCAAAATGAAATATTTGTGATGGGCATAAGGGATTTCATTGGGTTATATCATCAAATTAGTCTATTTTGAGTTCACCATAAGTATTAAAATTCTAATTCCTACGAAAATACAAGTTTTTGCATTGCACTGCATTGACGTTTACATAAATGAATGAATAAATGCTTTAATGTAAACAGATTTTGGACGTTGCAAATTTTTTGCTGTCGATATGTGGCAAGCCATATTTTAAATGTTTAGTACTTTATATTTTTATCATATATTAATCGTTGTAAGATTCTACATCAGTTCTATCTTGTGTTAATTAAATAGCGGTATCAAAGTAAAAAAAATAATGACTCTGACCACAATTAGAGGATATGATAAATAATGTTGTAAAAGTTAGATCTAACATGTTAAGAGCAAGAAAGGAACTCCTCTTAAAGAAAATATATACACAACATTGGTCAATCTGATTTCTTTTCTAATTGCTGCCTGTGATTTATGATTGTAAACAAAAGAAAAAGTGCACCGGCTCCTGAAATTTCTATCAATTTGCAAACGTACAGAACAGAAGAGATACAATGGATTTCACGCTGTGACATGCTATTGTTTCAAAAGTGATAGAAATTTCGTCCTATGGAGAGCTTTTAAATTGAAAATTACGCAAAATCTCCCAAGTCCATGTCCACTGATGGTGGTTTATCAATCTGTTCTACTCTTTGTCTTGCACTGGACACAGCTTTCTGTATCCGCTGATTGCTTGCGTCATCTATGGCAGGCATAGCCTCTTGCAGAGCTGCCAACCTTCTCTGGACCTGAAATCAAAATAGAAATATATGTTGATCTTTTGATAAATACGAAGTCAGTGGTTCACAAAAATGGCTGCACACTTGGTCTGCCTAATGAAATAGAGCGAAGCAGTTTGCTAAAAATCTGACTATATTGCATTTAGTTTTAGATAGTTTTGTTGCATTTCTTTTGAGAATTTACCAAACTCGGTTGCATGGAATAACTGCACTCTTTGAAGGACTGTCAATGTAGTACCTCTGAACTTTGGACTTACTGTACGACCATTCGCACTTATTTACTCACTTTGGTATTGAATTGCAGTTTACGTTGTTCTATTTCTTCCACAATATCTTCTTGTGCAGCTTCACAATCTAAGTAGAGTTTCCTCATCTCCTGTTTAATCTTTCTGGATTCTGTCTCCTGATCATAACCGAATATGTGCCCCACACCTGAAATGTTTTATGACAGAAATGTGTTGAAGCGAACTACCAATGTCTGATAAGGCGCCCTCCAAGGTATAGAACTGGCCTACCAGAAATGGGTCGGTAAATCTCTTGGTTTATAACCCAGAATGAGCGAGGTTTGGTCTAAAACAAGGTGGTGCAAAAAAGTATAATACTGTCCTAAAGATGAAACTGCAAGGATTTCTACCAAGAAACAAAAATAAATTGTGGGTGTTAAACAAGACTGAGCCCAAGTGATTGTCGTCTTTTCGCTTTTATCTTGTCAGTTCATTTCGCTTTCATTCGGTCATGTGCTGATTTTTGTGGACAAAACATATTTCAGTTCAAGGTATGTAAAATCGCATTTTGATAGTTGTGCTGCACTTTTACAATTATTGTAAAAATGATCAATAACCTGCTATTCTGTGTATTAGGTGTTTGTTGGATACGTCTACATAGGCCTCTGCGATCATGTTGACTAAATAGGAAACTTTTGCTCCTTCAAATGCAATCTTGTAGATCTTGTCTTTCACGTAAGTACTCGGAGGGTAACCTTCCAAACTAAAAATAAATTTAGAAATTATATATTACACATTCAGATAATTATATTTCAAAATATAATTTGTGTTGGATATTTGATACCCAAATCGCCCTTCTTTTAAGGTAGAGGAAACTACAGACAATCAGAACTGTCGCAGTTAGCTAGATTCAACAAGCCTTGCATATTTAAAGTGGCATTAGTATAAACTGACTCTAAATAGTCAGCAATACAAGTTTTACTGCTTACCTTCTGTTTTGTGCTTTGTCTGTGTATTCCAAAAACTGATGCAGCGAATCCTTTAAACAGATGTCGATCAGGTTTGATGTCATCTGGAAAAATCCGACAAGTTTGGCCCATTTTTCTCGGAGTTGTTGAAAGGCCGGTATACCTTTCTTCAGGGTATCCCTTGTCTCCTCAAAATCTATCTGAAAACAAGTTAAATTTAATGAATGTTTTTAGTTTGCACTTAATGACAGGCTTTTCTAAATAAAATAATTTTTCCTTTGATCTAATTCAAATATTAAAATTCAGATGTAAAAATTAGATTTATGGCCCGTCAGGTGCTGCTCGCGAAAAATTCAACATTTTAGAAATTCCATCACGGATGAAAAACATAACCGTAAAATGTGTGTATGCTAAAATGAATGTAAACCATTAGAGAAAATTAGCGATACATAAACTTTCCTTGTCATAGAAAGAAATGCACATTACTTCTGGCTCAATTCATTGAATGCTTAGTTGTTTAGCTTGTGGTACTTTTTAACTGGACAAGTGTCCTTGTACCCACCCTATACTTTGGACTTACAATCAGAATAATTTTTAATGTCTCTACATTATTATTTATTTGGATAAAATATTGTTTTCTGTAACACAAACTACTTATCTATTCTTTGAAGAAACCTACACACCTCGAGATGTTCTGTAGCATTTGATAGTTTGTATTTTGCCTGTTGTACTGCGTAGTCCTTAGATGACATATTCTGGTTGTTTGTTAACTTTTGAACTTGACCTATGGATGACGAAAAAAGAAACATTACAGGGTTCAGAAAGGATTCGTGCCTCATCTTACCCTTTGGTGAAATGTTCCTATGAGGTTTACTATCAGAACGATTAAAGACCAGCCAAACCTAACTACTCCGGCGGCTCAGATTAATTTCAGCGGTACGTTTGTTGATGGGATAACAGTTGAAATGTATATATAGCCTATCTCTTCCAATTTGAATAATGCTTCATTTCTACACCGGAAATAGAAATTGAGGAAAATATTTTAGCTCTCTAACCTGGAGCCTTATTTTGTAGTGGCGGATTTTTTAACATAATATTTGACTCTGTGATCAGTGTTTTAACGCTTGCATCCAGATCCTGAATCCTCTCTACCAAGAATTTCCTTGTTTGCTCATCTGCTCCTTGCAAGCTCTTGAAAATATCCATTAACTCATCACACAATTTGTCGCCGTCTGGAAAATCAGTTCAAGTTTTTATTACCCTCAGTGTAGGTAAAATGGTTCAGAATAAGGGATAGACTCGTCTTCTAATCTGGCTCAAATTACCAAGAGCAACCTAAACTTCTGTGTGAGAAACTGCTCAATGCTTTTAACCTTTGAAGACAATTTCAGCAGTTGCTAACTCTAACAAAAGTCAATGTTTATGAATTGTTTAATATTTTTTAATAAATGTGATTATTTTAGTATTAAAAATGTCACCTTTACAAATGTCCCGTATTTTCTTTTTGGGTTCTGAATCTCCAAAAGATTGTATGTCCAGAGAAGTGTTGCTGAACATGTTCTTAAATGACATCAGAGCCTGAAAAATTCAATTCAATTTAAATTAGACATAAACGCTCGAATCCAAGTTTGAGCTGCTTTGAATCTGCTAAAAGATGAAAAGCCGCAAAAGTATCACACTTCACAAGCACCAAAATTTATACCTTGCCTTTTATGAAACAAGTTGTGTGTATACGATAATAATATTTGAAATATACAAATTATTTTTCATGAAATCGACCTACTCTACCACCCCCAATCAAAATCTAAATTCGATGCTGCGCACTCAAAAGACAACGAGAGGCTGTGATCTCAACGTAGTAGAGATGTCTAAGCGAAATTTGCTCCTGGGTTTCACGGAGTCAGACTAGACAGGAGCAAAAGAAAACTGCAACCATGCCTCCTGTCATTAATCCCTTTTTTGGCCACACTTACCTTAACTGGATCTCCACCGTCGGTGGGTATGGCTATCGTTTCCCCGTGTTTAAACATCATCAGACCAAGTGTTGGTTCAAACAATTGAAAAGACTTTAGGTAGGCCCTGAAAGTGTAAAGCACAGATGATATTTCATGCTGTTTAAGATTAATGAATTCAACCCAGGATGAAAAGTCCGTTCACAGGGAGAACAATATAAACTCGCGTCTTTGTCAGTTTTGAGAGAAATTATTTTGGTACCAATCACATTAATTTCATTTCAATAGCCGAAATCAGGTTATGAATTGAGACATATCTATCGCTTTACTGCGTTGATCGTTCAATGCAAGGCTTTATGAATATATCCCTTGCAATCAGTTGTCATTGTCAATATAATCTTTTTGTCTATCTTCCAACTAATAAATATGTTTGCAAGGTTTGCCTGTAAGACTTGTAGTTGCGAGATTCCTCGGATAAGTAAAAGGTGTGAAGCATGGCATGCCAGAGACGGGTTCCCTAATTTATTTCAACTTCAATTCTGATTTCGATGCCATGACTTGGATAATCCAGTGTCGGACAGGGTTATCGGAAAGCGTTTTATCCCAATTATATTTTACTGAGAAGCCTATCCTACTACTTACTGATATCCATCAGGTGTGATAGGCTTCACTATATCGTACTCGCTTTCCAGGTCCTTCTGTTTTTCGGGCTGCCCCTGTGCACCGCCTTGCGCAGCGGCTGCCCCCGTCACTGTGGAGGTGATGTTCTGAGCCACATTTTTAATGGTACCGGATTGTAGAGATGCGTAAGCTGCAACCGAATGTAGTAAGTGTGCTCCTTGGGTCTAGAGAGTAAAACAATAAAATATTTGTGTTTTACAAAGGATGAAATTGTCTCCTCATTTTGGAACAATAGTCTAGTTTCTTTTGTTCGAGTGAAAACACAGCATGTAATTCAATTGTTTCAGAATGAAATAAATTTCAGGGATAAAAAGGATATTTAAAATGAATGTCAACAGGAAACAAAAGGAAAAGAAATTTGTTCTTCGTTCTTGATTGCAAATTGTTTTTATACAAACCAGTTTCTTTGCGGCTCCAAATCCAACGAGGCCGATTAGTCCAGATGCAGCTTGGAATGTGTCTTCAAGAACCTAGATTATTAACATAGAGATATTTACATTAAAATACAGAATTTGTCGGGGAAAGGATTGTCGGTAGAAAACACTGGGACAACTACAAGTCACGTTAGTACTTTTACTCCGACTTATGAATAATTTGCAATTGTACCTGCATGCCGATCAGGCTGAAGCCTCCCGGTAGTTCATCCATGGATTTGTAGTAGGAATCTTCAGCTTTCTTGAAGGATTCTGAAATCTGCTTGAATAATTCTTCGTTCCTTTTCTCATCCTCTTCGACAGCTTGTTTTCTCTTTTCTGCCATTGCTTTCTGTATTTCTACAAAATAAACAAACGTTAACTCTGTGAGGTTTTAGAAGGCATTTGTGATACATCCCTTAACTTAGAGATCTGTAGTTGTATTTAATAGTTCACCAACGCTTGTAAAAATAAGTAAAATGTTGGGCTGGTATATGAGAAATGACTCCAGATGGTTTCCAGCTTTAAAATCCAGAACCAGTCATCCCACGCCTGAAACAAGAGTACCGGTAGCACCACAAAATGGTTGCACACTCGATTCCACAATTTAATTGTAAAATATAAACTTAATTGAATAAAAAGTGATAACCATACCAGTTTCTTTCAGTTTTTCCTCATATGAACTTTTAGCTGCAACAGAGGCTTCGAGCAACTCCCCTGTGAGCTGCATGACTTTCTCAAACTTGTCTTCTACCTCTTTTGCAAGTTTAAGAGACCTGTCTGCCGTAGTTTTTATTCTACCGAGTTCAATTGGCAGGTAGTCCTCGATATCTTCTCTGCTTCCCTGAAGAAAATTATTTTATTTGGGGATTCTAGAAGGGTTGCAGTACACAGAAAACGTATCATTTTGAAAACAACGAGAACAAATGAGAGAACGAAAGAATTTCACGCTGTGCTTTTGATACGCTTTTGTTAAACTTCTGATACGAATTCCATGTACTGGTAGGCGCAATGATCCGAATTTATTTTACATGTACTTTTATTTGGCATCTGAACAAAAAGGGCACAGGACACTCATTCTGCTCTACTTGAAAGCCTGCGGACATTCCCCTTCCAAGAAGAAATGTTATTCTTATTATCGAATTATTTCTGAGCTCCAAATGCGTTTTTTCACTGTCATTAAATGTTAACGTGTGTGATTATGCAATGTGTTCGCTGTGGGTCGTCTCTGATAGATAAAAACAATACCTTGTACAGAATATCAAGGGAGCTTTTCATGTGTTCCGGAACCTTAGTTGTCATCAGTCTGATAGCATCCATATTTTTGTGAGCTTTGTTGAATGCTTCGAAGCCATCATTGGCGACCTGTTTGGCAGCAGAAATTGTATGAATTGGATATTGTTGCTGTTATAGAATTTCGCAAACTATGTTCTAATGCATTATAAATTATAAATTACATATTCGTTTGACGAAAAAGTCTGTGAAGTGAAAGTCTGCGAGTAAATAATCAAATTCCCTAAAATTCGTGTAGGGAATCCTTGTAGACCTTTATACCTTTTCTGACTGGATAAAAATGGCATCAAATAAGACACCATTGTCTTACATTGGAGGAGATCACCTTAATGTTAAGGGATTAATTTTATCATTCTTACATTTAATCCAAGAAATTATTTTGACTATGGTCTAAAACTGAGCAAACATTCTACTATACAAATCAATGCACTTGTATTGAGGGGGAAGGGGGGTTTTAAAAACGCGAATCTCCAGTACACAAAATTTATTGTGATTTCAATACCTGCTGCAGACAGGCTCTGAACGACTTGGCGTTACGGACGTGTTGAAATCCCTCTTTCGGTTCGCTCATCTCGAGTGAAAAATCCGCTTTTGTCGATATTCCCATCAGTTGACCTGAAGTGAAAGATATCTTTTAAATTCAAATTAAAATATCAAAATTCAGTCATTTGGGAAATATTATTCCAAAATTCAATCATACAGTGCCATCCATTGGGTAACTGTATTTTGGGCGAAAAATTATTCGACTTACTGCCCTGCAGAAGACTGGGTAGTCTTTGGATAATATTACATGTATAGCCTATTGCATTATGAGTTATAAAAAAATTTATAAATTAAAAAGTTACCACTTCCAATTATTGATTGAAATTAGTCCAATTTTAGTCACGAACATTAGTTATTTTACCAATGGTGGTACAATTTTTTCCTGTCTAAATACTGATATGATCTGAGTTGTGTGATGGCATGCATGACTCTTTCCATACCATCGCACAAAATCGATTTTATGTAGGCTTTCGGAAAGAAGGATGCTAAGATTATTCCAAAACCAGGTATCTTTCCTTTAAAGGGAATTAAGGTTAACTCCGACGTCTTAAGGTAAACAGTTGCGGATTTAACGGGGCGTGACATGATGAACTGTGTGTTTAAAAATAGATGCTCCGTCCTTATTGCGACGCCAGTCTTTAAACACCCAGATCTGGATCCGCTGCTGACTTATCCCTCTACCAATAAATTGACATACCTATGATTGCTATGCTGATGGGAGCAGGCATGAGGTACTCTTCCCAGTTAGAATGAGGAGCCATCACTATTGCCATATCTCCTCTTATGACAGAACTCTTAGTAAGACTCTGCATCTTACGTTCTGTCTCCAATGCATCACTTGTTGCCATGTTTCTGTGGAAAATAATCAGTAACTGATTACATGTAAAAAATATTTTATTGAAGAACCAAAGTACCATAATACCTGTAGCGAGTACATTGCATATATATTTTTTTAATCTTTACACACTTCGTAAAAAGTCTTTACAAGTTCTTTTCATAACGTATTTAACTGATACTGTTGTATTACATCTGGGCTTGCAACAGATTGAGCCCGGTACTGACCCGCTTGTTTGCAGCATACCTGCAGTATGC
>JBCAUI010521078.1:0-11894 GCA_038406195.1 Haplosyllis anthogorgicola | reverse complement strand
CTTCTATCATCTTTAAGAATGTGTCCCCTATGTCACGAGACATTCATGTCTTTATTGCAATAAAACTAGTGGAGAATATAGGATAATAACTTAATAACAAGACGAACAATACACCAGGCCTATCTTCTTTGTTACCATTCTTGGATTACTCGTAACTAATGGATATTAAACGTCACATTTAAATAAATATAGAGTTTCGCTCTTCTACCAGTTTAATTAAAGCGGACAGCTACCGGATAGTGTTAATCCTATAAATAAATATGAAGGGTGTCACGTCCGGCAGAGCCGATCCAGTATCACTAAAACTAAACCGTCGCTTTGATGTAGTTCAAGACTTCATAACCTTAAATTACACTACGCTCAAAATCCAATGCATCCAATTTCACGGAATTAATGCACTAAGTGTCGTGTTATGTTGGTTTATTACTTGACGTCACTTACTTGGCGTTTATTAATAATCCAATGTAATGCATAACGCTGCCTTAACGCAACCACATGAATGGAACACTGCCGCTTGAGTTGAGATGAAACGCACCGTTAATTTAATACGTTAAACGAGCTTTCAATTGTTAAGTTACGAAGCAAAATGTTTTTTGTTGAAGAGCAAAAGAAACTCGCTATTCTTGGCCTCATGTTATTGGCCAGAGATGCACGATGCAATATAATCGCAAACGATCTAAATCGATTTGCAAGCGATTGTATTTTACTTATTTGAGTCACAGCATATGGTCGTTTATATAAAGGATTAATTTCGAAGGAAAAGGCCAGAATATATCTTTTTAAAGGTTTATGAGTAGTAACTTTGTACCAGGACTGGGAGCGCGCGGTCTCAGGAGCGTGTATCGTTCCCCGGCCATGGCTCAGGAGCCGCACCACTAAAGTAGAGGTGGGTCATCGGTCTAAAGCTATCATCGATCATCAAACCACTAAAATTGATCAATTATCCAATTCAACATCAGATTTACTTTGTATGGTAAAAATATAAAGATATGTGAAAAATTGCCCCCTTCCCACCAAAAAAATTGTTATGTCACATTTAAAGGAACTCGTACGAATTTTTTATTACATCCTGGATGTTTCCATTGGACCAATAATGTAGATTTCCAGCATGCTTTACTTCCATTTGTAAATTTTAATGAAGACAAAAATTATTCACTGAATTCTTTTTAAAAAATGTCAACTTTAATTGAAAGATGCACATTTGTAAATCTTAATAAAAACATTAAGATAATAATATTATTCACTGAATTCATTTTTAAAAAAATGTCAAATGTCAGGGTTGCGTTTCAGACTGTTACAACGTCTCACGTTTCCCTCTCGATTCTATAATTACCTATGTACAGCTACATTAAAACGTTTGTTTGGTAATATGATGCAATATGGCACTCTCGTCTTATTGTGCTATATGCTGATTATGACTCACTGAAATTTCGCGTCGAAACTTTTTAATAGGCCTCTATGATGATTTCTTGATCTGTCTTTTTATCCGACAGGAGCATTGTGTGCGCTTAGACTGCACCAACCACACAGCAATGGTTTATGATGTAAAATGTATTGTTGAAATACAGCTCTTCTCAGCTTCTTAAGGTTGTGAGTGACATTTATGATCATTATGATTACATGGCTCTACTGTATGCTACAATTTTCCATTCAGATTACGAGACCAGTCTGAAACTGACATTTACAAACCTAAATGTAAATGACTAGGTAATAATTTTTTCCTACAAGGCTTTTTTTATTTAATTGTTTGGATTATATTTCTAACCGCACTTTAAAATCGGGATTTCAAAAACTAGTTTATGGCAGCGGAACCATGTTCCACACAGCAAAATATGGACGTGGTCGTCGGAAGTCAAAATTCTTAATTTTGTTGATATTTATAAACATTCTGGCTTTTTAGGGGCCAGGTCCAAGTTTTTGCCGCACTTTGAAAAATCCTGGTCATGCAATGTAATCCAAACGATTAAAAAGGCCTAATGCACAAACAATCTTCCGGAGATCTTTAATCCAGTTGACCGGACTGGTACAGTAGATTAGTACAAGTAATTCATACTTCACTTTTGTAGCTGAAGTTAATGTTGAATGACTAATCGTGTTTAAATCCTGATGCTTCAGCTGGCATCTCTCAGTACATGGGGAAGAGACGTGATATTTTTACCTGATTTCTACCAATAAAAACCACCGCGGTTCAAAGGTTAACACACGGTATGCCGGATGAATGGTTAATTCATGCGGGTCATGAGAAAATCCCAACCTATCTCATCCGTATGGAATCCACTGCAGTGATTCTGATCACAACAAGGGAAATGGTGTTAATATTGTCGTAAGCCCATTAGTTAAGTAATGGGCCTACAATACTGTGTACAATAAAAGTTTAAATAAATAGAGCATGTCAATAAAATTATATTTGGGAAGTATTTAGATGTAAAAAGACGAGAATGACAGTCTCTAGACTTTTTGCTAATTTATTAACTCTTCTTACAAATGCGTGTAGTCTCTGAGAAGGTGCAATTAGAACTAAAAAAGATGGCTGCTAATTTACTTAAGTGGACTTGACGAAAAATAGGTATTCAACTTAGTTTTTTACTTTTGTAAACATCCATAATAAACAGAATTTTCACTGAATGTATGATACAAAATTTATATTGTTATAATTAGTTGCTTTGGTTGAAAAATTAATGACATTTTATATTGAAATTTACTGAGATGGTAAAAGATGTATACCCTGTCATCCCTCATAATGGAATATCTGGAATTTTGTTTACAAACAAACAAGTTGACAAGGTAAAATCTCGTTTTGACGAGACTAAAGATATTGCCAAAAGAAGATCTTGTCATGACAAAATGTCTTTCCTTTCCACAGTGAATAATGTAGAGCGAAGTGTTTGAAATATAAGGAACAATTTCTAAGCATCTGACAAATGTAAAGAGAGCTTCCGAATGAGATTTGTCTCATACCATTCGAGTTTTTCAGAAATTAACTTTACTAGTTGGACTAATTAGTAAACTTCGTGTGGAATTGATTTTTTGAATACACTAGAAAAGCCCCCCTCGTTCCGAGGGGCTTGCAGACCAAGCACAAGCGTTATGTGGGCCACGCAGCCAAACATAGATATATCAGATTATTACTAAAATTTGATGAAAACATATAAGTTTATTATTAATCATCTAATAAAATTTTTTTATTCCACCTTCAGTTTACTAATTAGTTAATTAGTCCAATTGGTAAAGTGGATTTCCGAAAATCTTGAATGTAACGAAAGGTTCAATTCTAATTGAAATGATGCCTTATCATTGATACATTATTATTGTGTATTCAATGTTGTGTTATTCTTTGAAATGCAAGTGTAATTGCTTCATAAAGTATTTCCCATAAACTCTGTATGTAAACAAAAGGAAGCCATTTTGATTTAATGCTGAACTGCTATTTTTCATTTTTTGATATTCAAAGATATTATGGACAATTTTTTTTTAAATTACATACCTTGTTATTCTCAGATTCATAATCAATTCAATTCATGTAGCAATAGGGCATAACACATACAAAAAAGAGGACTTGATTTTTCTACCATTGTTCCCAGATTTGTTGTAGTTGACGTTATCTTGTTATCGGAAATTCAGTTCGAACAACGTGGTCAAAGAAAACAACCATAAACATCTATTAAGTTTATTGAACAGAGTAAACAACACGTAAACTAGGAGCAATGAGAATTCATCGCCTATGACTTAGTGAGCAAAATTACCCCATAGTAAGAGCATTGCTAATGTAGTTACCAGTAGATTTGCTCGTTTGTAGAAATCATTAAGCCACTCAGTAATCTCTACACATGAATTATCGGTTGGGAAAACGGTTGGCTGATGTATCTTACGTATGTAGTGAATGCCAGAGTGGCTCGTAAAAACTACACAACAGATGATAAAATAAACTGTGAAAAACATTCAGCCAGTCTGAAAAACGAAGCTGTGGATTAACCCCGTAGTTTTCACTACAATAAACAAGAATTAGCAGTATTACGTATCTGCGCATCAATGTGGTGTACCAGTGCATAGGAAACATTCTTTATGACCCCTTACATACTTTGGTTTCTATTTCTATGCTGAAGTAGTTTAGTACTTCCTACACTTGACCGAAATTTCAAAATCTTGGTGTGATTATCTAATGTTAAATAAATTGTGAATCTTCAACTATAGTTATTTCATTTATTGCAATAATTCTTGTTATGAATATGCATAATGGCTCTCGACTGCAAGCGTTTCTAATGTCTTTAAAAATGAAATCAGAAGAAACTCACAGCAGGATCTTAGTCTACTCAAGTGAAACTGAATTTAATTGTAGCTGTCAAATAATGTCAAAGTGTCGAATCAGATCTATTTAACACATTAGGTTTTATTGCCAAATTAAACCTTGTTTCGTAATGAGATTTTACAAGTTGGTTAATTTACCATTAGTTGGCATGTGAAGTAAAAATCTGTTTTGTACTGTTGTGTTTTGTCTCTAGGTTAACCTGTACACAAAGCACTGATGGATGGAAACTACTGTATCTATTTGCACTTTTACATATACCGGGCCGAGGGAGGTGTAATCAACCTATACAGGTTGTAGGATGTGAACCTCATAATGACAAAAGAGCCTCATGCAAACTCATAATGCCAACTGGAAATCCCATTGACATAATGTTAAAAATGGAAAAACGTGCCATCTTATTTCCATTGTTGTAAATGGGAACTTATGTGCCAAATATCCCTCACATCTCTCCTAATTTCTATAAAATGGAGATGAGAAGTCATAGCATAAATCATTTTGTATGTCTTATCGTGCTTATTTTCAGCAAATATCACTTCAATTTTCTACAAATTGATCCAAAAGTTTAACATTGTTTCAAGGAGGTTTCTAGGGGAATTATGAATTTGCATGAGGCTCTTGCGTCATTATGAAATTGACATCCTTCATCCTGCTATACATACATGTCATAACTCACAGCGGGGTTACCCAGGACACGGCTACATTGTCTTACTGTCTAGTTGTTATGTAACAAACCAAAGACATAGTTACATAGTCTATACAATATGTTGGAAATTAATACCCATCAAAGTGAAACCGCCTACATGCAAACTTTGCTAGGAAGTGTTTTCTTAAACGTTACAAATAAAAATGTTACTTTGAACAATTGAAGTGCATTGAAATCTTAGAAGGAATCCCACACGCGAACATGCATTTAAAATAAAACTTCTGCTTTAATGCATATGCCTAGGACATTTTATGGACATTTATATAACATAACTTTCTAAGCTAAGGGAATTCTTATAGATATAGGTTTTAAGATACAGGTATTGCTGGAAGCTACAACACAGCATGTATAGATACAAAACAAAGATATCACAAATTAAAATGAATATTCACTCTTTAATAAACTGTGGGATGCAACGAGATAAAACACAAAATATAAGAAGAAAGATAAATGGAGATTTGAGATAAAACAGGTAATGAATTCTTTGAATAGAAATTGGAAATCTGGAAGTGATTACCACATGAAATTTCAACACAGTAAGATATTTAGCGGCACCATAATGCTTCGCTGGAACCGATTGCATCTGCATTCTTGATTTGATGTCATAATTTATACAAGAATCCGATCTACAAGCAATCAGAAAATCGGAAAGGAACACATTTCCCTTGACAGTGCCTAATTATATTGTGAGTTCATTCCTTCCACGAGACACAGGCTCAGTTATGAGAGGATTTCATTGATCTGGATAATCTGATTTGAATGTCAATAGTCTTTGGAGTGTATTGTTATGAATAAGTGGTTCACAATGCGATAGGATATTTGCAATACGACCTCGGCATGCTTAGTTTTGGATTGTCCAATTGAATTGCAAATGTCGCACTTATGCTCGCATAAACGGGTCCTTAGCGGGAATATGTCTGCTCTGTTTTACGTTTTTGTATTTTGTTTTAAGTACCGGAAAATAATCTGAAATATATTATTTTAAAAAATCATGTCGACTTATTGAATAAAATTTCTGCAAGGCTACCTGTGCTTATCTTACATAATTAAAAACAGAGGATAAAATTCCTGTCAGTTTGGAAACAACAGCACATAAAAAACACGGCGTCGAATTCAAATGTACTCTCTTTTATTTTGTACTTGTTTATCAAAATGACAGGTGAGCAAAAGAGGTATTCACAATGATATTATGAAGGGTTATTTTTCTCAGGTTGAGGTATACATTGCAAAGTTACTTCCTCACATGCAGTGATCCCGCATAACTAATGTTTTACATTCTTTATATTTCTGCATATTTTTTCTTTGTAGGTAAGTTGTGTTACATTGAATTAGTAGATCAAGTCAAACTATCAACCAGAGGAAGGTAGGGAAACTGCTATTATACAGGATATATGATGTCAATCTCGTAATGACGCAACAGCTTGAGTGAGTCCCATTGACACAATGTTAAACTTTTGGACCAATTTGTACTAATTATTTCTAAAAATAAGGACAGGAATACATACAAAATGATTTATTTTATGTCTTCTTGTCTGCATTTTATGGAAATAAGGAGAGATGTAAGAGATATTTAGTCCATAAATTCCCATTTGCAGCAATGAAAATAAGATGATTTTTTTTGCCATTTTTAACATTGTGCCTATTGGACTTCCAGTTGTCATTATGGACTTACACAAGGCTCTTCCGTCATTACGAGATTTAGATCTACATCCTACAACCTGTTTCTAGGACATAGCGAAGCCTTAACTATACAAATTTACAAGTAAATGTGTTTACATCAGCGTATGAGGGCGTCAATTAATATTTAGTGTCACATTTTACGATTCATTTCAATTCACAATTGCAAAGTACACAACGTTAATATGTGTAAAGTCGTATGAATGAAGTCACCTTGAGTTGCCATTTAAAAAAGAAATGTCCTCTAGCGATCTAATAATAAAACAGGAGTTATAAAAGCGACATCTAGGTTTGTCCGTCAAAGTCATTTCCTTATGGAATCAAGGACGACGATCCTAATGATATTTGAGTACAAAGCTGTTATTTCTATCATGCTATATGTAACTGGATATAACTGGGTTAACAAATATACATGCATTTGATTCCCTATTGACAATTTTCCGTTTGTTCTTAACTCATTGGCATTTACCATGCTGCAGGCTGCAGTTTGCAACACTTTGCAACATTATTCCATACATTTATGAAGTATGTCATTGATATCCTACCACTGGTAGAAGTAATTATATCAAAATTGGTTTGGCTTAAAGGCCTCTATTCAGGCAGCAGTAGCGCAATATGCACTTCGCATTGAATAGATTTGAGGAGAATTGTGTTACTCGTATTGATGCCTTCCTCCCCGCCCCCCCCCCTCCGCCCCCGCCCGGAAAAAATATAAAACATTTCGATAAAGGCTGATATTAAAACGAAAATTATTTAAACTTTAAGATAGAGACCAATTAAAATGCACTTTCCAAAGACCCTCAGGTTAATCATATGGCCGATGGAAAATCGGTTCATGCAGTAAGTTTATTGGAGGATGAAATTCTCATCACTTTTGGCGTAAAACCACAACAAAAGGACGGCGCGAAATTATCTTATTCTGTACGTTTCCAAATTGACAGGAATTTCAGCAGCTGGTGGGTTTTAGCTAATTTAAGAACAAACCAGCATTTTGGTGTTCAGTGATGTTAAAACCAGAACTTTTAGTATTGTGCCATACAGAACCACTGCAGACTGTAATAGATCTATGTATATTACTGGCTCTACCACACCCCTGATCCATTGTTTGATTGCGAACCTCTTCAAAGCTGAAAGACTCATTTACAAAGGATTCGCCTAGTTCTTTCTGGGCTCAGCAAAAGAATTGGATTGTGCGTCATTATACGGGAACCATTCTGTTTTATTGCTGACTATTGCGCTATATTACGCATGATGTATGAGGCCATTTAGTTTCTGACATATACTGTCTTTTGCCATAAACTATTACGGAAGTCTGTTATCAAATCAAAAGACAAAAACATGAAGACCTTTTATCAAAAGACAGAGATCTCAGAAGATTACATATCTTTTATATTTTGGAAGAATACAGTTTCCGTTATACATATCGATAGCAAAGAGTAAAATTGTTTAGTTTTCATATAGAAATTTCGTTGGCTGCAAATCGATACATCCTTGATATGGTATCATTCAAGTTAACCTTTATTGCAAAGGTAACATACATGGGTGTTCTTGATTCAAAACTTTATCCAACTTGTTACAATATACACTGAAAATTTGACATTGGTATAGATATTGGCACCTGTAGCAGTTTCTAGTTTACTGACCTTAATGGTGTTATATACTGTTACTCTGTGTAACACGATACGTCCACGTGGGAACAAAGAACACCTCGTAATTTATCTCTTTATTGTGTGACACCTCCATTGAAATCCTACATCAAAAGTGCCGCCGTAACAATCATCCCATGCAAAGCCATTGTTGAAGATTGATAGTTTACTGTGTGTCAATGTAACGTGTTCAACTTAATATAATTGGAGCACAAAGTCATATGTTACACTTCCCGTCAATGTGTTTATTATTATAAAAGATGACTTTACTACGCCATTCAACCAGTCGTGATTGTTTTAGTAATCTAAGCTGCTGGTGCCATTATACATGCTATACAATCAGGGGGTGGGACGGCTACAGCTGGGTGTGCAGAAGGAAAACCAGTGTCCATTTAAATCAATGCTTAATGACATATTCGGCCTATGCTTCAGAAGGATTTAGTAGATGATACACAAGATATTTTCCACCTTAGTAAAGAAAATACTGTTTGCACAATAGCCCATCACTTTTATCTTCCATGAAGTCTTTCTTTCCTTTACTCAGAAGTACATTTATGCAGGTTTTATGTAGCTTTCAAGATCCAATTTGGCAGCTTTACATCTAAATTCCAAATATAAGTCACAAACCCAAGTGAAAATTTTTCAGCTATTGCCAAAACGTGTTCTTTTTTCCGTGCATGCAGTTCATTTTGCCTTGTAGTCACCCATTTGTTGTCCCACCACCTGACAATACACATTGAAACAGATTGATTATAGCGCATAACAAGTGGGCGTATTCAATAACTTCGTGTCTTACATACTTTTATTTCATGTTGACAACTTAATCCACAATGTTTTATTTATACATGAAACGGGTCATAGAAGCCATAGCTTTTCCTCCCACTTCACACTCAGGGTGGTGAAACGGACCCAATCGAAAGTTTTAATACCACAGGCATTTATTAATTTCTCTTTAAGTATTGATTTGATATTTGAGGTAAATAGTTATTACGGTAACAAACATATTTTATTTAAATGTGGTTTAGTTGTGTGTTTCATTTCTGTATCACATCTTTGGAGACAGTGATATAACAGTTTTATCGCTATCTCCAAAGAAGTGGTACAGATATTAAAAACTAAACCATATCTAAATAAAACAAATTTATTACCGTAATAGCTACACACCTGATGTGTCAATGGAATACTTCAAATAGAAGTTAATAAACACCTGTCATATTAAAACTTTCGATGAGGTCCGTTTCATCACCCTGACACTAAAAACACATTGCTCCCATCCCAACATAATGTGAACATATCGGACATTGTACTGTGCACGCAGCAGGTTTAATTCTGTTGTATTGTGCGTGGGACTACAGAAACCGGTATAACACAGTAAGGACTGGTATTGCTGCAACAATGGTTTCTTTTTATGCAGTCTGATGATGTCCAACATAAACTCCAACACTGTTGACCCTTTTCTAATGTAACTTGGATTGGTTTTGTGTTCCTCCTCCTGCATAGTGAATACTGTTCTATTCATGTAGGGCTACAATATATGTAAAATCCAGATGGTTGGACACATTTGTTAACATACACTATGTAGTTCATTTGTAAGAAATGTGAATGTGTAGGTAGAATCCAGATCGTGGTCTAAATCATAGGACGTGTAATAGATTTAAACTGTTTCTGAAACGTGTATACTCAGTAGCGGATCTGGGGGGAGGACTTTAGGGGCCTGGGTCCCCCCTAACCTCTGTTAAACCATGTTTGCGCGCCATTTTGTGCCCCCCTCTTTTGCTGTTTAAACGTGTTTGGCGGCCATTCCCCCCCCCCCTCCTCCCAAGAACAAATTTCTAGATCCGCTACTGATACTCGAAAATTAGAATGCATTTGTAATTGAAATAGATTGGTAGGTTTAACACAATGGTATACTTGGTTAACTAAATAAAATGGCTCGGATCTCGTTGCTTCCGCGTATCAAAAAACAAAGATTTAGTTCTAGTTAAACTTTTTCACGGAGGAAATGTCTCGAAAGAAAAATATCTGATTATTTTTTGCAACAATGGATCCTCCGGCTGCATTTTTTTGCCAATAGAACAAACTGAATTTTTGTTTCCAAATTATTACAATATTTCCATTGCAGACATTATTAAGCTTAACGCAAGACGGAACAGATTCAGATATTTCATCATGCAGTCTAGCCACACTAGCACACTTTCTAGAGCAGCTTATTGGTCCTCTTAAATTGACAATCACATCCAGAACACTTAGTGTCACCCGCTTCATTTGTCTCGTGATTGATACAGAGAGACGCAGCGTTGTACGTTATGTAACACACGATCACTCATTGAGATGCACATTACACTACCACTGTACCGACAAGATAATTAAATTGTGTTCGTCTAGACCTATCAGTAAGGAGAGAGCAGGATTCTACAGCAGTAGGTGGAACGTTAGGGACCTGTCTGACGAGCCTTATGGAGGCCATTCAGAGTTATTTAAGGAATTGCGTCTGTTTGTAATTCTCAATGTATAGTGTACACGCTCCCTTGAATCTCATTTTACTTGATTTACAAAGCAGATATTTGCGCTTGTGAAGCCACAAGTATGCTAAACAGTGGTTAACGAAATATTTTGTTGTTAAGACATATTACGGAATATCTGCAAAATGTTTTTTTACGAACACTTGATCATTTAAGCACGAAATGAAAGCTAAAGCGTTACACCACATGCTTGACACCATTGCAATTCCCTTTCAAGGGGATAGAAGGTCAAGAAGGGTGTTTTTGGCTGAAAAAACAGACAATCTCCAGTTAACAAAATTTTCAGAGTAGATTCTCCTATTTTACTTCGTTTTGTGAATAACAGACCACTGAGTTGTTGTTTGAGTGAAAGAAACAGCATTGTATTCTATTGCATGCAAAATGTATGCGCCCAATGTATGTGACTTTGCCACCAGAATCGTATATTAGAATCTACTATAATGAATGGTAAACGAGATCTGCATGGTCCAAAACTACTGGAACAAAAAAGATAGCATTTGCACATCGAACTGCTCCAAAAGGCTATAGAGCACCATGTACATCTGTAGGCAGTAATGTTCTATCTACATGAAAACAGATAGTACGTATGTATTGAAGCTGGGCTTATGGGGGACATTAGTTAAGTGTTATGGACCGCAAACACGCCATATGAACACAGTTTTATAGCCAGGCAATGTCCAATTTCGATGCGACCACATACGTGGTCTATCTATCCTTACTACGAAGGGAAAGCGCAGCGAAATACATTACAGGCCAAGTGATAAGTTGTAAAGTTATTTGCTGGGCGAATAATATTACTGTCCTCATTAAACAGTGTTAGAGACTGCTAAAAGTGTTCAGTTTATCTTAATGTAGCTAATCTGCCTTGACACCCACCCCCTCATATTTCAAAGGAGTGTGTACCCACGATGGCTTCAATTGGACAAATGCGTACGACAAGAGGTCATATTTTTGATCCTCATGCCTAATGGCAATGGTCTATGTATTGGACGAAATCTAGGTTTATGTTCTGGGCAGCCATTGCAAAATATTGACCAGGG
>JBCAUI010521067.1:0-11894 GCA_038406195.1 Haplosyllis anthogorgicola | reverse complement strand
TGTGTTGTCAAAATTTTCCCTGTGTTGTACTTAAATTCCCTGTGTTTTCCCTGTCTGGAAAAAGTAAAGATCAAATTACCTGTTTTCCCTGTGCCGTGGCCACCCTGTGTACAAATAAGGAGTACATCTTGTAACCGTGGAACCTGTCTTGTGCGTTACCCTAAATTTTTGCGAGTACAATGCTGTAAGGACAGTAAAGGTGTTCGACAGGTTAAATAAACGTCAAGTTAAATGATTCGGGTAACAATAAGACTCCCGTGAAAGGTAGGATGTTGCATAAGACAGGTGCCACCCAATACAGGTTTAACTTTGTATCCCATGGTCGATGAAACATAATTTTTTCCCTTACAGGAAATTCAGCAGTGTGTGACAGATCCTCGACACATTTTAAATGTCAGCCTATTTTTATGTCAGTCTATATTTCTCCATTTCTAGATCACACTGAAGTTATCTATTTCCCTGGTCAATGAAATCTCTCTAAATCAGGAATAATGAAAAAAAGTATAATCTTCAAGCTTAACAGTTCAAGCCGTCATTCAAGATTCGGTTAAAGAAAAAAATAAACACTTTTTGTTACAGGTACCACAATTTGTCAGCAAGTTGCTCGTCGTAATTATCGTGGATTGATGTACCAACAAGGTAGGCAAGTTTGTGTGCATACTGACATGGGGCTGGAACTCGGATTGTTCCCTGAAAACGGAATACACATGCCAAGTGGTTAATTCGTTCAATTGTAAGTTTACGGTGTAAGAGAGTACACATGCTTCTTCATGTTATTAAGTCTCTCTATGTCATAATTTAACGCTAGTGCTTAAAATGTCACAAAAATACCAACCTGCCAGTTAAAGTACAAATGCGTGAGCATGTAACTCAGCTTCTGAACCTGGTCGGGTGTCCATCCAACTGAGTCGTACAGAATGTTGTAATGCGTCGGTGATACCGTGCCCTGGCGAACAGACTGAGACACAAGGAAGAAATCGTACCTACAAAGTCAAGTGTTTGATGATGCCACAAGTCCTTTTTTTCCATCAAAGTTTACAGAAACAGTCGCACATTTTTTTTCTAAGAACTAGTAAGGGTTTGTAGGTTCCATTGGTGATGTGTACAATCACCACAACACTCTCATGGACAATGACACTTGCGGTCTGTATAACCTATCCAACAACATATCCATTTACCAGTTTTCTAATGTTGGTTGTACGTCTATCAATGTGAATACTAGAAATGATCGACAAGTACTTGAGTGAACAATTGGCCTACAGGTTCAATTATTCCCCAAGGATACCAGTGTCAAACCCGAAAACGCTTTATTTCATACGAAGATGCCTCAATTAGTGTATATTTGTTTGGTTGACAAATAAGATTTTCGGTCACACTGGTCACAGTTAGGTATGGTTATCAAATGAGATTTAAAGGTCACACAAGATAACGACGACGAGTGATACTGGTTGTTTCATTTCATGTTTATGCTAAATGAATTTAACTATTTCAGACGTACCATTCTGGGCGAACGATGTCGGTGTCAACTACTGTACCGGGTGGTGGGTTGTCGTATCTGTTGTTACCAAGTTGAAGGAAGAGCCTGGTATTGATGCGCTTCTGTACTATTATGTACAGAAGTTTCATGCTGCAAAATATTTAATTTTAAAGTATAAAGTGTTGCTTTTTATTTTACATGTATTTTTTTTAATAAAACATTTGTTATTATTACTTGAGCAGATTTTTGAAAAGATTCTTACTCTGGTTTTCCAATTTGTGCAAAGGCTGCCTTGAACTGAGGTATTTCCTGCTGCAGTACCATGTCAAGCTGTCCGTCTCCAACGCCATCTCTGTACACAATGACTGTCTCTGGAAGTCGTCCTCCATTTTTCTCGTGAAACTTCTTGATGGACTCTGAAATATTATTGGAGACTTTAATAAACTGAGCTCAATGTATGTAATATACATATGCCTACCGCTTCATTAATGTTGTAGGCAACTTAACCTTTTAAGTGTACTGTGTCAATGTATGGCCACAAGCAAATCTCAATTCTTCTGTATCCGTGTCACTTTCTTTGTGTTTATAAACCAAAGAAAAGAACTTACGATATATCGGAGTTTTGAAAGATGTTCCAATTTCCTGTTTTCCAGTCTGATACGTTATCTGGGAATAATACCTTGTCATCTATAAAAGAATCAATAAAAATACTTATAAATATATACAATACATTCTTCAGATACATGGGAACTATCAGGTATCATTATGTTTAAACAGGACTTACGTTTCTGTTAAGGCTCGATACAATTCCTACGACAGACGAGCCTTTTCTTTCACTGTCGTGGTAGACGTCAATACCTACGATCATGAAGGGCTTTTTCAATCCATCAATCTGTAAAATAGTGGTCAACAATAAAACAATCCTTTTGGGCGATGTAATGATGAAAGCATTGTTTAAAATACATGCATACTGAATCTAGTGTATGACCAGCAGTATCTATTAACAACTACTGATTAACAACTGACATCATCGATATCGGAGTGTGATTGCAAAGTGATGTACTTACATTCGGTGGTTTAGCAGCCCATAGCTCTGCACCAATTTTACACTGCAAAATAAGAATTTATACAATTAAATTATGATCCATTAAATTATAACCCTTCGCCTAAGATCTACATGCCTAGAATTATGATTCTTTAATACAACTGCACTATGATTTAAATAAAACCATTCCCTTAATTAGTGATAAGAACTGATGAGGCGTGATTTATTCTGATTCACATGTAAAAAGTTCCATGAATAATGAAATTGTTGGTAACAACACATTCCTGAACTGTTGCTGTTACCCATGTTGATGTACGTTTTGATGCATTTGACTACAACTAAACCTACACTAAATTTTGAACATTTAACTTTTGTTTCTTACCTGCATCTGCAACATAACTTTTGTTGCTATCGATCGGAGCCCTTTCTTCTTTAGTGTGACCGCCTTTATACATTGAGTAATTACTATAATAGAAGACAAAAGTCTTACAACTGTTTTTCACCCAATGTTAAAGAGAAAAAGGTGTGTCATTCCGTGGATGTAACGTACCGAAATAAATCGTGACATACAATTGCCAAAATGTACCTGGGCTTTCTCGGCAGCAGTACTTCTTGATTACATCATACTGTGATTTGGCACCACCAACAACTGCCAGAACCATCTGCGTTCTGGCAGTGATGTTGCTAGCCAGAGCCTGCTTGTAGGAGTTATCTCTGTTGTCCCTCAAAGGTATCCTGTACCAACAAATCAGCGTCAGAATTGATTCCCGGGATTTAAAAACTACCTTGGGTAAAAAATTACTTGTTGATCTTTCATTATAGTTGTACCGACAGTTTTTTTTATTAGTCAAGTAGTGACAGTAATTCATGCTATTTTGTAGTATGCATACTCACATGGTAGGCCTGCCTTGAAATTTGAATCCAAGAGGCTTAGCAACATAAGCCAACTCTGAAAGAAATTCCTCCGTTGCGGCAGCATCTCTCTGTGTGTGGATTATCATCCAATCAGTTAAATCCAGAGCCATAATCAGTTTTTTATCCTTCATTGCCTGTGCCCAATCTGCTTTATCATGTTCAAATCTCATCTGAAATATATACACATAATAACAACTTTTTATTTGACAATACAATAAGAATACATAAAATTCAGGAAATTTTCGTTGATTGCATTAAGTTTGCCACGCTTTTGGTAGCACCTACCACAGCTTGTCCGGCCATAACCAATTCTGTTTGTGGTAATCTGCGACCATTTATGTGGATAGGTTTGTTGTCAAACTTTAAATTCCACTGCTCGAAATTCTTTTGTGACTCTTCATTCCTGCAATGGGAAACCGATCACTACATTGAAGAGATACCACAGAAACTGATTTGATGGACATGCAATTTTTTACACCCAAAAAGTGGGATGTCCAAAAATAGTGATTTAAATTGTTTTGTTTCCAATGGTCTTAAACGGCAATGTGCTGCTCAAAACTGACGTCGTTTAAAACAGGTTTACCATGCTTTTGGTAGCAGAGAAATATGTGCCCTTCCCAAAACATAAAAATTAATTGAATAAAAAAAGGAGACGGTCAGATCGGGTTCTTTTGGCTGCATGTCTATCGAATAAATTTTCTTTTGGAATTTTTGTTTTGCCGAAAATGTTGTCTCATATGATAGAAAATTATATTTTGAAAGCTGTCGGCACTTTTTGTGAGGCTAATTTTAAGATTAGCGATTCAAATGATTCACTGTCCTATGTTTCTAATTATGAATTCGGTAGACGAATATGCAACGTTTGTACTGGGTGCATTTTTTGTACTGGGTGCATTTTTTCGATTCCATGCAATAGCATGGTTAAGTCTTGAAGATCTGTACCAATATCAGTTATGACAATCTGCTGTTATTAAATAATACAAATCAGAAAATTTTTGTAATACTTTTGTAATACAAACGTACTTAGCAAGGCCTCTTGCAAATTCAGTATACCGCTGGATGCGTCCATTTGCATCTAATCTTGTAACTTTCTGCAAGGCTTGTTTCACTTTGAAATCATTAGCCAAGTCATCACTCAAACCTAAAGAAATCAGCATAAATTAAGTCACAGGGCATTTACGTCATTACTGTATTATTCAATGGGAAAACGGCCAATACCTGTGACTTCCCAAAAAAGTAATGTGATAACGAAATGGTTACTGTAATTAAGTTACAGTAGAACCTCCTTTGGACGGCCACTACATTTTACAACAAAAAGTGGCCATAAAACACGAGTGACCTTACAAAGGAGAGGTTGTCGGGGCAGATAGTCACCAGTATTGTACCATTATTTTACACTGATATCTCAACTTTCTGATAAATTTGTATGAAAATAACCTACAATTGTCTATTTGCAGACAAGCCAAGCATTTCCTTTTAACTTTTAATTAACATTATTGTTTATTGGTACTTTTATCATGTTTGGAAAGAAATATTACAAAATATGTTTGAAATGTCTTTAAAATGTTCTATGAAACATCGCAAACGTGACCAAAAATTGTAGCAAAATTGGTGCAAATGGCCAATTTTAGTGGCTGTATACCAGGGTGGCTGTAAATAAACATGAAATAGAAGAGGTTACAATCAAAATTGGCCATATAAGGCAGGTGACCTTACAAAACAGTGACCGTTCAAAGCAACTTCTACTGTATTTAACACTGACATCGAGTAATTTCAGAACAGGTTGTCCTTCTGGATATGAATAAACAAAATTTACCTGTCATAAAACAAAGTTCTGGCACAAGATACAGCAACTGTGTCCTTCCTCCACGCCTGTCTTTTTCCTTCGGCTTACTCACCAACATTGGCTGTTCAAGGTCTTTGATAGTAATGTTATATGCCTGCGATACATACAATAAATATTTGTTTCAAGCTCGACCAATCGTGTTGTATTCTGTTGAACTGCGAAATCGGCTTATGATTTATTCAATCATACGGTCAAATACAAAAGATACGAAATGGACTTGTTTGCTTTATCATGACAAACTTGGGCACTGAGATCTCGGGAACCACTTGGAATCTGGATACGAATACTCATAATCCGTTCAAAATAGGTTCCACATAATAATTTTTCAGGGATGTTGACATACCGATATCAAAATTATCCGGAATTTACAGGTTATCGATCGACATTTCGGGTTTCCATCAATTTTGACAATTTGTAAATCTAGAATGGCCACTAATCTAGTTGGATTATGCAGTCACACATTTTCCACCGATGCGTAAATAAGATAATCCTACCTGCTTATAATAGTCAACGAATGAAACTTTTCCGTCACGACCGTCAAATGTACTCGTCACTCGGGCATCGAAGGCAATATCATTAATTCGATATGTTTTCTGGTTGTATCTTAAAGAAAGCAGAAACTGTTCGTTACATATGCCACACAGTAATAGATTAGGTTATGGATCTTGTTACACAAATATTGTAAGGATGACCTAGTCATGATTTTTTTTAGTTTTCTTTTACCATATACATCTGTATACATACTCAGCTAATAACATTATACCTTACCCAGACCTTAAGTGTCGGATACCAGGATTTATCCGACGATGGTATCTGCAGAGGCACCGAAGGGCAGATACCATCGTCAGATAAATCCTGGTATCTGACACTTCAGGTCTGAGTAAGGATTTTATCCTTTGATCTATCCAACATCTAACCATCAGATACAATATTTATTTAAAGCTTGTGGATCAAACGGGGCACAGAATGCTCGGCATCATAGGATAATTTGCGATTATTGTATCGTATACATATGCATCTGTACCATTACAAATAATAGCAAGTAATACTGGACATACGTCGTCATAACTGTCGTTCCAAGGAGTGCTTTCATCGATTTTCGACGATAATCCTGCTCTGATTGACAACTATTGTAGATTCCATACATGACATCGTATGCAGTGTCTTTACGCAGGATTCTGTGGCTAACATCAATCTGTAGCATCACCTGTCCTTTACCAAACGGTGCAATTGCGGTCGTGAAACCAGGATATACCTCCATGCTGTAATGGTACAATAAACAAATGAACAATCGCTGTAGTTCGTTTCTACATTTAAAATAAACTTTAATAAAACGAACAAATCTAATTAGTTCTATGTACTCACTGGTATTCTTGTATGGAGTAAGACATATCCATGTTGTAGTAAGAGCGGCCAACTGGTTTCAGATTCATCAATCTTAAAGCCCTGCAAATTAAACAAAATATTGATCCCTCAATCGCTACTTAACCGACTGTTTATATTTGGAATGCATATATATCTTCATAATATCTAGGTTAGGTACACGTATCAAGGTGTAATGCTAAAAATTTAACGCTTACTTTTTGAAGAGAACGTTTGTAACATGTTGTCCGACAGGTGAATCTGGATGACATTCTGGATTGGTGGCTGCTCTAGTAAGTTTGATTGTGACTGGTGTGGCATTTTGCAGGTTGGGATTAGGATGTGCAGACGTCCATTCGATCTAAATGTTCGACGAGGACAGATGTATAAAAGAAACGTCCAGGTGGAACTTGAACCCTTATTAAATTACAATGGATTATACTGTCACAACAAGGAAATTAAAATGTGCGACAGTACCAAATATGGCTCCAAAAATTATTTTTATTTACTTACAGTTGAACTCCTTTTGCGAGGACACTTAGAATTTTTGACTCAAATGTCCGGGAATGGCATGGTGTCCTTGCAATGGGGATCTAGCATCACATGGGTGTCCGACCAACATTCATCAAACACAGAATGAATCATGGAATTTTGAGTAAAGCTGTACAGACTAATTTCATGGAACCACAAATGGGAAGATTTCAGCTCGCAATATTTGACAATGATGTACTTTGATGCATAAAATAATGTTCGGAAAAAATAGAAGACCCACAAAAATATACAATTTTTAGGGGTCTATGTCCGGGAATTGGGTCGAGTTCAGGTGTCCAGGGACTGTGCATGGCGTGGTGTCCGTGAATTATATTAGAATATGTTATATTCTGAGTGAAAATGTCCGGGGATGGCATGGTGTCCTTGCAAACGAGGGTCCATGCAAAAGGGGTTCGACTGTGGTTATATTTTTGTAATTATTTTATTTTGTAAATTTTAAAACAAATATATTTGCTGGGCGGAAAAAGGTGTAAAAGAATCTAAAAGACCTATAATACTAATTACGTCCTCAACATGCATGAACAAATGCCTCCCCCCCCCCCAGAAATTTGGGGTGTGCACCAAAATGGTGCATTGAGAATTAATGGCAAGACGTTTCGGAGAAATATATTGTAGAAATGCAATGAAATTATCGTACTTTACATACTGTTTTTTTGAAAATTGCTGCCCAGTATTTATGGTATTTGTGACCATCAAAAATTGCAATGAAAATTAGGGCTAGGGCAACTTGTGCCCGAGTTTTAAAATATTGTGGTAACATTTATGCGATAACCGACACCACAAATTTGACAGTTCCATGATCATCATACAAACATCATAAAGGACTGAACATCAACTCACCTCCTGTCCCAAGTCATGCATCATATAGAGTGCCATTCCATCAAACACGTAGCGATGCTGTTGTCCAAGGTTCTCAATGTGTGGCTTCAAAACATCTCTCTTCCAATCTGCCCTCTCCAACTCGGGTGCAAAATGGCAATGATAGTGATACATGATCCAGCTTTGGTCAGTTACCAGTGGAATGTAATTTGCCATCAATCGGATCTGAGCACCTTCCTTACCTATGTCAACGTGTAAATCATATCTTGAATCATCATGCAGTACTGAATCCCAAGTTATTACCAGCATATGTTTTTTGGAAATTATTTACACATTTAATTTCATAATGGCATGGGATGGTTTTTGTCCGCAGCTACCATGAATAACATTGCCTGATTATTATCCACGTGTTTGATACTGTCTAGCGGTGACTTTTGTTAGCGTAACAACCTGCCCTCTTTCCCACCGAATAACCAAGCGGTCTCCCATCAATCTAGGGACTTACGGCCGGTCTATTCTGTTTACCCATAGCCTTGTTAACCGCATCAGTATAAAGGTCAACTCAGCCAGTAAGCAGCCAGTGCTGCTGGGAACACACGACCACGCACATGTACATACGTTCAGCACTTAATAAAACAGTCTAAGGCAATACCGCTCGGGTCTTATTATTTCACCCTTAGACAGATACAAAAGAACTTTTGTCTTGGGACAGCTTTAAAAATTTTCAATATAAATTGGCCGTATGATAAAAGTTGCCAAGTCCAATATCACATTTTCAGTGAATTAGAGAGCTTTCCAATTTAAAATTTGACTACCTGTAATCAACTAGTTTGAGCGACTGCAGCTTGTTCTGTCCATGACGGAGCACGGATTTACTTCAAGAAACTAAAATGTGCGCCTTTGTTTTTACTTACCGTGATAGGTCTGTGAAATTTGCACAGTGTCTTTGCTGGTTTTGAAGTTTGTACTTGAGTAGATTTGGTCAAAACCACCGCGCTGTCTTGCTCGCACAGACCTTTCTCCTCCCCTCCCTCCGCCTCCTCTACTCCCGCCTCTACCTCCACCGCGACCACCGCCTCCATCAAGTCTCATTGCTCCCATTCTGTAACAGAAATAACAAGTTACGAGGTTGTTTACCTAATACAGGAAGGAGGTAACGGGTCACGTAGTTTTCATGCATTTGTGCATCGGTGGTTCAACAATTTTTTGTGGACAGAAGCTGTACGAGTTTACCTCCCGTGTACCTTGGTCCTAAGTAATTAACATGCAGCAATTTTACATAATTTTGAGAACAAAAACGACAGGTTAACTTTGAAATTATTCCTCTTTTAAAATTTATGAAACAAAGCTTTTCTTCGGAGAAAGAAAACTCAACATGCAATCACCACTTACATTTACATATTAACAAATTGTCTGATAACATAGAGCATCTTTAGTTTGAAAGCAGCAATTTGGGATTCTTACTTGCCTGCTGTAGGTGAAACCTTCCTACCTAATGTGACAATTACCACACATTATAAGTTTGGTATTGCGTGTACTTATGTCGTTAGTCCAATAATAAAAATAGTTCCATGTGGACCTGAGCTCATCTATTCTTATTAGCATTAATTAAAGTTCTGTTCCAAACACAAATCTGGGGGTGTACGTTTATTAAGTACCTTCTCTTAACCAAATGTTTGGCAGCTGCCATTGGGGGATTTTATATCAAAACCAACACTTTGTGCAAAAATATGTATAACCGTATGTTTACATCCTGGATCACAAAAAAATATCCACTGAGTAGCCACAAAATGGACTTTGAACTCATTGGCATTATCAAAGACTAAGGCAATTTTGCTTACAATATCATAACACACAATCAAGTGACTAAGATCAATCTCCATCATGTGACCTATGAAAAATACACAAATATGACCCAAACTGGAAATATTAGTGGCATCAATATAATTTTATCAAGAAATAAACAGGGTACGTTGGTGCGTAAGACTGTCAATTATGAAGTTTGTATCATCCACTGCATTTACAGGAGTAAGGTTTGAAGAAAATAGATGTACAACTATGGCTGTCATTTCGAGAATAATGGTCACAGCAACCTACTTTTTGCCAGGCTTCGCACTGGAGCATGGTTGCATATGTGTGTAAGATGTGAAGTCTGGTCAAAAGCGTATTCAGGATGAGTGTGCACAGATGATAGACAATGACGTACAATTCATGATTTTGTTGGATCTTTGGCAATAATGCCAAAAAAGGGGGTGCACGAGTGCGATTTTTTTTAAAATCAAATACGGTGTACGGTATATGCTGTTTTTGCAAATTACTAGGTGCAAACCCCCCGCTTGGGGATTCCCAAATTAACCACTCCACATGTGACCGAAGTGAAACCCCGCCTTGAACCCCCCAGATATGTAAGCAAGGTTACTATTATGGTACTCTACACACGTTCGAGACCAATCACATATTTATATACAGTGGAACTTCCTTTGGGCGAACCTTCTTTTGCACGACGAACCACTCTTTGCAAGGCCATCAGATTTTAGATGTAACACGTTAAATTATACAGAAAATAACCGTCCTTTTCGAGACATCTTATGTTCCCAAACTTGGATGGTCGGTCGCCCAGAGGAAGTATACTGTAGCAGATAAATTGAAATAACATCAAGCATTTGACTCAATGGCAACCGTATTAGCAAAGACTTATAGTAATAGTACATGTGTACTGAACTTTCCTGGAATGTACAAATTTCAGTTGACTGTAAAAACAAGAATGCCTTTCAGTTGAATGCCCACCACCCGCTTCGCATAGAGTCACAAAAATGCTATTGAAATTTAAAAGTGCTGTGGAACCTACTTTTAGCGAATATCACAACATACCGTATATTGCCTAATCAACAAGCATGCACGCAGGAGTTATTTTTGTACATGTGCATTATTTAAGGACCTCTGCTGCCAACTTCCAGACGGCTTGTTTTTGAGATGGCAAACAGAAATGTACTCAATGACACCTAACACTCATGATTTTAGAAGTCTGTGTTTATGAAACAAGGGTATCCAACATCTCCAAAAATATCAGTCTACACAGTAGGTAGTAGTTTTGGTGAAAACATATGATAAATTACAAGATTTTATGCATTACATACTAAAGGTCCGTAGCCAATGTTTGCATAAAGTTCCATAAATGAGCCAGAAAAAGGGGGGTGCACGTTAATTAGGGCATGCGCGTTAATTAGGCAATATACGGTATCAGCATAAAAAGTTAAAGCCTGCACAGACTAACACCAGTAGACGAAATAACGTACATTTTCAGGTTACAAATGCAGTTGGGTCTTGAAACCAGGTTGCCCGCAACAAAATGAACATTTTGCGGCACCATGGCGGCCGGGCGAATGCTTATTTCAAGCACTGACATACAAACTGGACCGAAAACATTACCGACCCGCATGCGTGGACGGCAACAATGGAAGTCTACAGCATAATCCTTGGCCTACACCCCGCAACTACAAATTTTGATTTGACAGTCGATATCTAAAAGTTCACAAAACTAAACATGGGGAATCCTTCCTTTTCCCTTTACCTTGGCAGTCGAGAAACAAGCAACTAAGCACTTACCTTCCTGTTAGCTCATCCCCACTGTCACCTGGTGGACCTCTTGGTCTTGCCCCTCCCCTTCCACCCCGTTGCCCACCGCCGCCACCTCCTCCCCATGCACCTTGGGGGCTTGGCGCTGGCCCAGGCTGAAATAAAATTGAACGCAATTTAACGTCATCCATTAGGCCTTTTTTTTTTAATCATTTGGATTACATTTGCGGCGATCGGAAAAAAAATAAAAATAAAAATTGAACTTGGTTCCAAGAAAGCCAAACTGTTTATAAATATCGATA
>JBCAUI010521056.1:0-11894 GCA_038406195.1 Haplosyllis anthogorgicola | reverse complement strand
TGGGACCTTATTTGGTGCCAGGCAGTTAGTGAGGGTGGTCCTCTGCTGTGTTGACCATGAGACAATTCCAAGTTGTACATACCTCTAGATTTACATGCTCAAAGATTTCAAAATGTCAGATTTTGCTTGGAGATGAGGGGCACTGCCCCCTGTGACCCCCATTAATCCCTATTTAGGGGGAAATGTGCAAAAAAATGGGACACTTTTTAAAGCCCAGTCCATTTGTGCTTACTTTAATACCTCACTTTTGGGTTAAATATGGTCCTAAGGGTCCTGCTGGGTCCAAATATGACCCAGGGGGCCAGGGGAGCACAGCACTGCCCTTGGTATCAAAGGGATTAAATAGTTATTGTTATCCGGAAAAAATGTGAATCCTCCGGGACTCAAACCACAGACCTTTCATATTCCAGCCGAGAGAGCTACCACTACACTAAAGATTCACTCACTTCATTTCCAGCATATGTAATGGTTACCCTCAGCCCCTTTTTTTTTGATTGAAACATGTGAGATCACGAGAATTGAAATGATCAAGCAGGGGTTCGGTGGATCCTCCATGTGTTATTTGGAAAAAATGGCACTCAGGACTCTGAATCCTGCGATCCTAGTTCAAATCTTGGTGGAAGTGTAACCATTACATATGCTGGAAATGAAGTGAGTGAATCTTTAGTGTAGCGGTAGCATGCTCGGCCGGAATACGAGAGGTCCGTGGTTTGAGTCCCGGAGGATTCACATTTTTTCCGGATAACATTATTATGAAAATGGCCTATATCCCAGTAGGTTTAATTGGCATGTGTGGAAAAACAACTGTTTCTAATATTAATGCTAGAGACACATTTTACACTTCAAGTTCCACAGTAGTTGTGTGGGAATCCTTGTACAGCACAAAAGTTTTCACAGTTCAAGGACAGAGAAAAACTGGTCAGCAGCAGAACATTAATTTCTCTTGATGGTTAATTTAGTAAGTAGCAAGTGGGACATTCTAAAAAATACTGTAGTAATTTTTTCTACAAAAATAGTTCAAGACATAGAAATTGTGTTTACTGTAGCTTTTTGTGTTAATTATTTGAAATTTAAAAAAAAAATTAATGCTTCAAATTGAAAGTTGGTGCAAAACCTTCCATATGCCTCTACTTTAAATCTATAAATTTAAAGTTGGTGTTGCACCATTTGTAGATGGTGCCGATTTAAAAGTTTAGGCCCAACATATCTAAAACAAGAATGCCTTCCAATCAAAGGCCGAACCGCCCACTTCACAAATAGTCATTGAAACGCAAATAGTAACTAAAATGTAAATAGTTATTTAAACATGAAAAAAATTACAAAAATCTAGAAATTTGAGCTTCAACACCAATATAATTCACTTTTTTCAAACATCATAACACATGATATTAGCAGACAACACCAAAAATGTTGACACTTTTTACTGCTGTGACCTTGAACTTGACCCAATGTCCTTGATACTCAAACTTGTCCTAGATATTATGAAGATGTACCACCATACCAAAAATGAAGTTTCTAGGTCAAGCGGTTCAAAAGTTATAGCCCAGACAGACAGACAGACAGACACACACACACACACACAGACACACACACACAGACACGCACACAGACACGACTGAAAACATTGCCTTCCCGCATACGCAGGCAGTAATAGAAATTATTATAACAAGGTGGGGCAGAGAGAGTCACAATAGTTCATGAATCCTTCTCATATTATGTTACATAATTTGTTTACTTATTACTTTCTTATGTAATTCTGATTTGCTGGAACCATGTTCTTTGCTAGTGTATAAATAGTTAAAACAATGGCTAAAACACTTCATAAAGAGATAGGATTATCGGTTTCTTTAATTTACTTTACTTTCTTTAGTAAGTATTCAGCATATTTCTTTTTGTATACATTTTTGTATACATACATTGCTAAATTGTTAATGACATTTTATCTTACAATTTATGTATGGTAAAATAAATTTGAAATGATTTCCCCTGTAATCCCTCATAACGGGATAGTTCAATTTTTAACATACAAACAAATCGGCAACATATTTGTCTGTCGAATGACAAAGTATGTGGTCGTCGGCCAAAAAACTGACTATCTGAAAACGAGGCTCATCACACTTTCACCTTTCCTACAACAAGAAGTAGTACCAAGAAATAGTCCTGTTGCCACAATGTTGTTTCTTTGTAAACATTGTGGCGTCATATATTCAAACAAAAGTTACGTCATTCGACAGACACACGACGTTACTTTTGATTACGGCTCTCGTTTGTTAAAGTCGTTGCAGTTAAAATGCTCGTCATGCCCTTCCTGTACAGTGACCAATCCCGGTGTTTATCATTTAACATTACAATACAGGGGGATCTTTAACGAAAGTGACAAACAGCTTGTTTGGGGTAAACAAGGCCTGTTTGGGTGAACAGGCAACATTTTTAATTTCACAAAGTGAAATGAACAGTTGGACCTACTCTTTTGGAGGAACAACTGTTTCATGAACAAGACCCAAACAAGGGGATTTTAATAGTTTAAGGGCCCACTGTTCCTGAACCTTTGTGAAATCAAAATTTTGTGACATAAACAACTGTTCACATTTTGACAAACAATTGGTCACACCTTGTTTGTTACTTTCGTTAAAGACCCCCCAGGTGTCCAACCAGCCGAACATTTTCTCTAAACCGAAGTGTATTTAGTATTTTAGAGTAATAATAGATTGAATTTTGAGCAGAATTACTAAAATATGTACTGTTTTACTGTTGTTATCTTAAACGAGCCGAAAATAACAGCAGTAAATTTGTCAAGTCCAAACACTCTTGTTAGTTACACAAATTGGTATTTCAGTTCAGCATTGTGGTATGAAACTGATACACACATCCATAGTTGTGTTCAATTAAAAAAATTGCATAAACTTTTTGTGTTATTAATTAGTAATAAGAGAGTAATGGGAGGTTTAAATAAATAGCAGGACAAGGAGAATGTAGTAAGTAGCTAAGCCTAGGTTGCGTGTTACTGGCTGTCTAGCTTGCTACGTACTGCTTGGTAGGTGTTATCTCTAAGGTACCCTGGGCTCTAATGCCCTCTTTGCCTAGTTCCGGCTGTTAGCTAGGGGTGTTAGGTGCGGAGCTTATGTGCGTAGCCTGTAATATCCCCAGCAAGAAACGTGGTCTCGCCTCACTGAGCAGTCTACGTTGGGAGTTCAACATTTCCGAACCATTTAATCATATCTGAAGGTCTCTAGATCATGCAGCCATCTTTAGATTGGCTTTTAATTCACTCTTGCTCTTGCTGATGTTCATGTTAGGCCTGACACTGATTGACATATTGCAATTAACAGTTGCACTTTCAACAAAAGCTGATTGTGTAATGTGTCAAACCTTACACTTTAATAATTTAAGATGAAGAAACTTTTTTCATATATCCCCGAATAAAACAGACAAACAGACAGCTCAGTATTGGTCACAAGAAATTTATTGGGTATGGCCATCTTTGATTTTGTACATGTCAAATTTTTGACAATAGTTCAGCTGAGTGCATTGAGACAATAAGGATTGTAATTAGTTACAATGGAAGTGTCACATTCACAATAGGTCTGAATGCTTTGACTGTGTGACCAGCCATCTGGAGCCTGTACCCCTATAAAAGGCAAACTGTGCAGACTAATTTATTCATTTCTACCCCAGTCACTGCACATAGAACATCCAGCCCTTTTCCATACCGGGATAATGTACAGTTTGTATTCTGATGCACAAGGGCCTAACAACTCCCACAAGGATCACTCTTTGAAATACATTATCCTTAGGAGTGAAGTAGCAGTGCCATTTGCTGAATTAAAGATTTGTAAAGATGGTTCGGTTATGGACTCCCGACGCTACACAAAAATATCAATAAAAATAAAGTAAATCCCCATTTGCAGCAGCCTTTCTACCATTTTTAAATTTGCGTCAATGCGACTTCTGGTGGTGTTATAAATTTGCATGAAGCTCATCGTGTAATTACGAGATTGACATCCTACACCTGTTAACGTAGCCTCAGTTTTATCTGTCATTAGTGAGATTACATTCTAACTACAAGATTAAGAACAGATTGTTTCCGGACCGGTTACAAATGTGTGGATTATAACATCCTATTCTTCACACAAAGGTGCATGGGATGGAGATAGATCATAATCATTGGCGGATCGGGGGGAGAGCACGGGAGGCGCGCCCCCCCTACGGCCCAAAATTTCTTCATTTTCATGCAGTTTTTGGGGATTTTTGCACTAAAATCGGGTAAAAATTACGGCGCCCCAAGGTTAGCGCCCCACCCTACGAGAAATCCTGGATCCGCCACTGATAATTGTCATGTGATTTAACTAATGTACTAAAAGTTCACACAGGAAGTTCACACAGGTAGTTAATTATAACAAAACTAATATCCTGAGGACCTCGTCATTAATGAAGGCTAACGCAAAATTTTATTCTAGACTGCCACTGATCTGGACAGAAGGACCTATAAAAGTACTTGGGATCAATATAAACACAAATATCATAGATACAATGAAAATTAATTACGACCGCATCAAATCTAAGTTAAAGGACATTCTGCTTTCTTGGTCCAAAAGATCGCTGTCCCTAATTGGAAAAAATACAAGTAGTCAACGCTTTAGTAGCATCACAATTAGTATACTTATTTCGAATCTTTTATGGGAAAATAAGAGACCCAAAATCAGTTTTGAAAGGCTCAAATTAGACTATCCACAAAGTGGATTGAACTAGTTGATATTTATCTCCGAAATGTTATTATTGTACCAATAGTTTTGAGACGGTTGTGCACTTATTATATGATTGTCCAATTGTTAGAATGTTGTGGACGGAATTACAAAATTGGTCACATTAGTATATTGGTAGAATTTACTTTACGCGTGTTGAAATTAGCAGCCCATTAACAAAAGCAATGAATACGGTAATTTTAAAAATAAAACAGTATATTTATTCCACAAAATGCATTAGTAAGCAATTATCAATTGATGGTCTCATTCGAACTATTGTACATTATATAAATATTGAAAAAAGAATAGCTTTCAAAAATGGCAAATTGTTCAAACATGTTACAAAGTGGCAAATGTTAGATTCAGAATAGCAATTTAACCTTGTTTATCAATTTATCAGTTAACGTAATTTTTCGCCGTAAAATATACTTGTTTAGTAATTGACAATAAAACATTTATAAAATCAAAACAAAAATTCACACAGGAAGAAATGTAAGGAGGTTGTTTTTATATTTTCTGTGATTGCTAATTACACAACCAGATCAATGAACACATTGCTTTAGAATAGGAAGTTTCCAGTATCTTAATTGTGACAAAATTATTCATAATAAGGTGGGACAGAGATGTCACAATAGTTCATCCTTCTCACATCATGTACACATAATCTTGTTTGTTACTTTCTTAAACTTTCTCCTTCCCTTTTTAATTTTCTTTGTGGACCGAAGACCTTTTAGGGAGACCACTGGTACCTTCTGTTTCGGACTTGGCCAGCTCCTAAAATGGATTTCATTTTGCCTCAATGGAATTTCATATTGTGACTCAGACAAAAGCACTTATTGTTCTCAAAACAAAGACTCTAAACTAACCATTTCATCCTCTGATGACTCTGCCCATGGGTTTCAAAGCCAGATTGGATTGGATATGTCGCTGGCAGGCTCACTCATTTGCGTCCTACGATCCCTGAAGTCACCAAAATTTCTTTCTAAAAACAATATTAAAAATAATGAGGCATTGAAGATAGTCTTCATGTTGGACTGTAGAAATATGTGATGGACATTCATTTAACACCCCTAGTCAATGTGATACGACAAACATAAACAAAAATTGTCAAAATTCACATTTTCTCTGCGCAAATGATGAAATTCCTATCAATGTTGGAACAATAGCACATCTCAATCACAACGCGGAATTTTTTTGTTTCCTCTTTTGTTCTGTGCGTTCCCAAATTGACTCTATTTAATTTGCCTAATTAGATAGGATAGAAATGTTGCCACTGTTACACTATTTGACTGTACTTTCCTCAGGACTGAAATTGTTTCAATCCGAGTTGGGTTTATTTTCATAATTTTGGTTTTGATTTTCAGTATTTTTAACTTGGAATAACCAGTAAATTGGGACTCAAGGAATTAACATGGGAAATTACCATGGTGATCAGTTATGTGGTTCGTTTATGTCAATAAAGTTAGCCATGACAGTGCTGAATTTATATGGCCAAAGATTGACTTTAAAAATCAAGTTCAAGTGTTTAGCTATAATGAGAGTTTTGTGTGTATAAATTCACTTCTGTTGCTTTAGAATAAACTAACATTACTGTAGCATGGTAATTACTTTATTATGGAATGCCGGCTGCTGTTGTCAACAATCCTTGGATCTTCTGATGTGATTGGTCAGTATAAGTTTATTATGAAGCTGCAAAAAACTCGGGGTACAGGATGTCAGTCTCGTAATGACGCAAGAGCCCCCTGTAAATTCATAATGACACTAGATGTCTCATTGATACACTGTTAAACGTTTGGATCAATTTGTCGAAAATGAAGTAATAATTGCTGAAAATAAGGATGGGACGACAAGAAAAGCAATTGGTTTATTGTGTGGTTTCTCTTCTCTATTTCACCCGATATGGAGAGATATGGAGGATAGTCCATCAGTTCCTACTTACATCAATAAAATATTTTTTTTTTACAATTTTTAATATTGTGTCAATGGTATTCAGGTATAATGAATTTGCATAAGGTGTCATTATGAGGTTAATATCCTGCATCCTGTAATTAGAACATCCCTTATTGTGGAGCAGTTCACTATAAAAAGAGCCTACGTTGTGATTCAGGGAATATTCCACACAAAATCTTCAATAACAAAAACTAAATCTTCCACCAGAGATGGAGTTCTTTAAGATAGTGGATCTTCTTATTTTATCCTGCATAATGATTGTTGGAGGATTTGGAAACACCTTGGTTATAACCAGTGTCCAAAAATTTGAGTGGATGAAAACTCCTACAAACTACTTAGTCGCGTTGTTGGCATTTTTTGATTTCGTTGCTGCGGTTCCTGGAATTATTTCAAGGATAGTGTTGTATACGATAGAACAGGAAACACACAATGTTACTGAAAGTTATGTAGTCACTTGTAAAATATGGTTAGTGGTAACAATGTTTGCCTCATTTGGAAATGGTATTTGCATTTTAATTGTAACAATTGACAGATACTTTTACATTAATTTTCCGTTACGATATCCAACAGTTGTTACCAATAAAGCAGCACTGGTGATATCAGTAACATGCTTGGTGCTAACTGCAGTGATTTCAGTTCCTTCAATAATTGTAAACTCGCCAGCGATTCAGATGCCATGTAGCAACATAAAGGAAGTAAATCCCTATGTTTTCACACACATTGGATTTCCCCTCTTTGCAATAACATTGGTCACAGTTGTTCTTTTGTACTTTAAAATTGCCATAGTTACAATCAAAGCTGGAAACCAGATTACAAATGGAGGTAACATCAACAATAACAACCAATCGGAACCTCAGAAGAAAATTACCAAAATAATGTCTCTTGTGATTGGTGTATTCATGATGAGCTACTTTATCTTTTTTATTGCGTTCTTGATTAGAAGGAAGATAGTTGGTCAGCCCATTTTAGTAATACGAGCAGTGATTGGCTGGATGTATCTGGTAAGACATTAAATCTACTTTTAAAAACAAAGTGAAAGCATATCTCCTTGATTATTTATGTCTAAAGGCTGGTGTTTGTGTGACTTAAGTTCACATGATTGATCTAATATGAAATCCAGGCAAATCAAGAAATTCCTATTAAAAGTTAAGGGAACAGAACAAAAAAGGAAACAAAGGAATTCCGCGCTGTGATTTTGAATTTTGGCTCTAAACATTTAATAGAAATTTCTTGATTTGGGGGGTCTTTAAGGAAACTGATGAACAAGATGTTATCAGTTGTTTGTCAAAATATGAACAGTTGTTTGTGCCACAAAATTTTCACAAAGGTTCAGGAATAGTAGGAGCATAAGCCAGTAAAATCACCTTATTTGGGTCTTGTTCATGAAGCAGTTGTTCCCCCCACTTTGTGAAATAAAAAAAAAAATTTTCACCGAAACAAGTCTTGTTCACCATGAACAAACTGTTTGTCACTTTCGTTAAAGACTCCCAAGGTCCACTACACAGAACACACGTAGATTCACACATGAATCCAATTGCTTGACATGCGGTCACATTATGAACCAGAGAAATTACCCGGAAAGCCAGGTAAAGAGTCTATCGCGCGGGCATGCCAGTGCATGACCCAATTTCAGGTGGTCCTCTCTTACTTATTTCATGTAACTGAACAGTCTGACCAGGATTGATAAATGAAATGGCAACAGAGGGTGAAATATCTGGTCAAGGCTCTTCATTTTGCGAACAATAGATATCTTTGTCTCAGTCAAATACACAGCATGGAATTCATCTGACGCAAAATGAAATTCATTTTAGGAGCTGTCCTGCAGTCAATAAGTGAGTTAAAGTTGTCTAGGTCAAGTGGTTTCTTTCGCTTATTCAATTTTTTCAAAGCTGTCAAATCAAACATGTACACGACTCGAGGCAGACCCTGCTATTGTCAAATGTTAGCCTATTGTCTAATGAATCACATGGCTTGGCTTTAGCATTAATTAAAATTTATTTTGCGACCAATGCACTTTGAAGGCTAGACGGGCAATGATAGTGTGCACGAATCCGTGTCGTTGCACTTTATGCATTGTTCACTTAACGTACAGTTATTGTCAATTTAATCGCATTGCAATTCAAATTGCATGTTAGGAAATTCGTCATTTTTGCTATTACAGGTGAAGCGTGTGATAATATGTTGGACTTCCCATAGTAAGCTGGACGAAAGTTCCTCGGTTAAAAAAAATTGATGGGGGCAGCACCTGACGGGCCTTAAATCCAATGTACATTTTGTATTCTGATGCGCTCGCCAAAAGTCCTGTCATAGACCACAGAGTTGAAATGCATGATGCATCTCTATTTTTTTGTTGAGAAGAAAATAAATAAATTTATTGTGATAATAACTCTGACTGTTTGCCAGACAAGATAAGCCAGTAGAACTTGATGGTAACAACTTTTTAACATTCCCAGAAATCATTTATTTGTCAACGTAGACATCAGAACACAAAATATACATTGAATTTATGATCCGCCAGGTGCTGCACCCTCACGTCCGAGAAAGAAAGCCAATATTTCATGATAATCACTTGTGATGGAAGAATGACACTATTTTTAACACATTATCTATATTACAATGAAATGTGGAATGTTACATATTAAATGTATCAGAAGAAGTAAGTTTGAAATAAGAGTTTTTAGTTACATTACAAAGTTGGACAATGTTGGACTTCCCATAGTAAGTTTATGGACAAAAGTTCATCGTTAAAAAAAGTTGATGGGGGCAGCACCTGACGGGCCTTAAATCCAATGTATATTTTGTATTCTGATCTTGCGGCAATAATACATAGATTCAGCACATTCAAACAGTATAATGTGGTCGTTTTACGAAATGGTTCAACTTACATGCACTGAACACGTCACTTCAAAAATTGGTATATTTTAGTAGTTTTTATCCTATCTAATTAGACAGGTTAGGCAAGGCACGAATTAAGAAAAATTTGGGTGGCCGACTAGATTTCTAAAGGATTGAGGCTTTTTTATTTAATTGTTTGGATTACACTAAATTTTAAATCGGATTTCAACAGAAACGTATTTAAAGCTGAGCTTCCACCCCTTCTCTGGGCCCGTATGTAAGGGGAGAGGGGCCAGTTCATTCTTCAGCCTTGAGCCAGAAGTCATAGGAACAACATGGGTCATTTGTATTGGGAATATGCACACAGAGGTCTTCACTCCAGGAGAGACACTAAGAGAATAATTTGCATAGACTGTCCTTTATATAAGGTTTCAAATGTCCAAATTATGACATCTTTACATGACGCAAAGTTGTGATGGAGATCGATCATAATTGTCATATTTGTCTAATTTACTAAAATTCATACGGGACGAAATATAAAGAGGTTCAGTACACGGAATTCGTATCAGAAGCACAGCGTGAGATTCTTTCGTTCTCTCCTTTGTTCTCTTTGTTTCCAAACTGATACGATATCTGTGTACTGGCTTTAATGTTTTATGGTGATTGCTAATCACACAACAGATCAATAAACACATTGCTTCAGGATACAACGTTTTCAGTGTCGGAATCTTGAGAAAGGTATACACAATTGTTAAATGATTACTCTTGGTAAAAGATGACTGCACTTCGTGTATTAGTTTGGATTGGAGTCTGGATTGATTTGTACATGTTGACAGCTCTGAGTCCAAACTACAAGTGAATAGTTACAAGTGGCATATTGGCTGAATTGACATTGGAATACAATTGACACACAACAGCCTGTAAGAGTTAAGGTAATAACAATATCTTGGAGTGGCTGTTGATGAATAGACTGATGCCTGAATAGAATTGACACTTGAATTAGAAGTGGCAGTTATGTAGTTACACAGGTGTTGACACTTTACATAAGCATTGAGTGATGCCAAGACAGAAGATTATTCAATCAAAGAGATAATTATTGATCCTTTAACAATAGTAAGGTGGGGCAGAGATGTCACTCATAGTTGTACAAAATCTCTCTTCTTTGTTTCTTTCTTGTAAGGTCACAGGCTGTTGTTGTCATATTGTAATACCATGATATGCTACGGCAGCTCATGAAATTCCCATCAGTTTAAGAACAATAGAAATCAAAAGCTTAGCAAGGAATTCTTTTGTTCTGTACGTTTCCAAATTGACAGGAATTTCAGGAGCTGTGGTTACAAAATTACAAACAGAAGTATTCAGCACTACTATGTATAGCTGGTTATATTTCATTAGCATTGCAATTCAAATTGTATGTTACGAAATTCGTCATTTTTGCTATTACAAGTGAAGTGTGTGATAATACGTTGGATTTCCCACAGTAAGCTTATAGACAAAAGCTCATCGGTTAAAAAAAATGATGAGGCTGATGATGTGGTTCACACTGTTTTGTTACACACATGTTTTGTAACATAATTTATGTATACAATAACTTAATGTAGATCTTAATGGTAAGGTCGGAGGAGATGTGAAGTGGTTTGCTTTGTTACTTTTTTGTCTGTAATCATTTTAACCAACAAATAGCTTCGGGATGAAAGGTTGATAAAATAAGTCTAAGATGAACATCAATGTCACAAGAATTTATCCTTTATTATGACATTCTGGCTGTTGTTGTCTATATTTCCTGGCTTCTTTTATAAACAAGTTCTTTAAAAGTACATGAGGAAGCTGCACAATATTGGAACATCCCTGACTCTATATTGTGGAACATTCTGCAGCACCATCTAGCTAAATTGTGATCATTTTATGTTTACACAAAAAGCACAGTGTGCTCTTTAAGAGTCTCCATATACAGCATGTAAATGTTTAAGGTTATGTAAGACAGATGGAGGCCACGTCCAAGTGAATTGATGTATAATTATGTTGAAACAATTAATAAATGGCCTAGATGTACATCAATCCCCGAGGCGTTAGTATAGAGAAAAAATGAAGAGCGTTTCAGCCTTTGAAGGACTTTAACAAGAAAAGCCAAATCTGTCACCAGAAATGTAGTTCTTTAACATCGTGGATCTTCCTGTTTCATTGTGCGTAATGGTCTTCGGAGGATTAGGAAATACTTTGGTCATAATCAGTGTCAGAAAATTTGAGTGGATGAAAACTCCTACGAATTATTTTGTCGCCTTGTTGGCACTTTTTGATTTCGTTGCTGCGGTTCCTGGAATTATTTCAAGGATAGTGTTGTATACGATAGAACAGGAAACACACAAT
>JBCAUI010521045.1:0-11894 GCA_038406195.1 Haplosyllis anthogorgicola | reverse complement strand
CCCTCATGTTATTCCAATACAAATTGTGAAGATGACCCGTTACTATCTATTTGAAATAAAAAGCCACTTCGCGACATACATTTACAGACAAATGGAAAGGAATGTACTCAAAGAAGAAGTAGGTCGCAACTTTTGGGAAATTGAATGTATGTTTGAAGCAATTACTGTTGATGGTACTGAATGCTTTTAGTAGTGACTAAGGCATTAGGATCCGTCTGTCCTTGTAAAACAGTCACATTTTTGTGGAAAATAGTAAAACAAGACTTGACAGTACATAAAATGACTAAGATATTGTGTACAGTCACTGGGAAAAACAACAGACTGATGGTATTTGACAAAAGATGAAACCCTTCTAGATTTAATCTCTTTTGTTGAGTAATACTTCGTAAGAAGAAACAGTATTCCCTCATGTGATATTTAAGGCTCTGGTGTGGTAACTTGTAAACATGTGCAAGAACTGTTCTGTAAGCTCCATATGGTATTTTTCATACTGTAGACCTTTCTGTGTATGCACCTGCCATATTGTGTAATGACAGTTATTCGTCTTTTCAAGAAGTCGCCCCCAATATCAGCCCTCGTGCCATTGCCTACTCATTTCAACCATCCCTTTTTCCCGCATTTTTCTTGCATCAATAGCATCTTGGTAGTTGCTTTACTATGATGGAAATATAGGAGGCAAAGGGATGGCTGTCCATTGTTATTTGTCTCATAAGCTGTCAATGTTTGATTGATGGATGAGCTGGGGAATCATCTAGGTTAGTCGGACTCCGACTTTTACGCTAATGTTGTTTGGGATAGGCCCATTGGTATCGACTTCGCTGGCTTTTAAGATTCCCGATATACACCCCCAAACAGATATAAATAGCGCATCCTTCAAGACATTCTATCTTCATTTACTGATAGTAACCATCCGTTTCTTTTCCTGTCTTACTTCGTTAAGCTCCATTTCATCTCAGTAGTTTTTTATTTGAGATCCAATTAAAGCCATACAGTGTTTGTCACTTGCATTTCTTAATTATTGCCTGTTTAAGAATGTGCCAAGGCATGAGGTACATTCCTTTGAACTGCTCAAAAGGCGTGTGTATTACATACCACATACGCTTTCTTACTGACCTTGGTAAAGTCTTAACATGCGCAAAGTATCGACCCTCATACGGAACTAAACCACTTTGGGAAATGGATTTGAACAAGTTATATCCGAGTTACATGGAGAGTGTCCCAAGCTGAAGGGATTTAAGCTAACGAGATATAGTGTCAGAGCAATGTTATTCATGGTCCACGGACTGTAGTGGAACCTCTGTAAGCACCATGCCACAACATGCTGTACGACTTGTGTCACCATGGTAACTTATTTCATGTGCTCTTTGCCTGTTTTTACTCAAAATATGTATCAAAGCCTAGTATGATCTGACAGAGCTCTACAAAGACATTAGGACTATAGGCTGCATGAGAAATGGATCAAGTAAAGCCTATGGGACCATGTTGCGGAGCATTGGAGCTTTAACCCTAACAGGCGGCCGGACGCGCTTCATGCAATGCCAAGATCTGTTCAACTTTCTCATAATTATCTTACATGCCGGATGTGTACTTTTAATCCTATTCATCTGATAAAAATCTGATGACGGGCCTTAATCCCTTCCCCTTAAACCCCAAACTGTAAAGAACTTAGTTGTGCCTGGCATTTACATTAAGAAACTGAAAGATATAAGAAAAACATATATGTATGGAAGAGGTTTAAGAGCAAACATCTTAAGGTTTTAATTTTACTTTGAACTTCAAAAGATTATATGAGTGTGATGACAATTTTTTTTTCTCTGCTTCTAAGATAAGAAAGGAACGTTCTGCTGTAATTCTGCTTCGTGTTTAGTATTGCTTACACTTGATTGGAATTACATTGGTTAGCCATTGCATTTCCATGGTAACTAAAACTCAGTGCTTTATGGGACGGGTGTTGAAGGAAGAAACCCAACAATATTAAGGCATTAATTTCTTTTTAAGGGACATCATTGATAGATAGGATAATGAAATGAGGAAGCTTTGTATTAGAATACCAACACAAGTAGCATATTACAGCTTCAATTCCCATCTTTATGTGGGCCATAACTACATTTAGCCATCACTAGGCATTATCAAAAGATAGGTGCACAGCCAATTTACGTTGTGCGATCCTCAATTGAACATTGCTTATTGAGACGCAGTCGACAAGAAATCTATGTCAACTCCAATGGGCTATGCCATTTACTACAACACACAGCCCGTCAAATAAAGGTCTTTCGATATTCAAGATGAACAAGTAAAATAGTATACTAACCCTGGCACTCCAAAATAAGCAGAAATAAAGAAAGCAGTGCAAAATATTTAAACGATCCTGGAATAGAACCCATAGCACCAAAAGGGAACATAACACTCTGTTTATCCTTCAAGGCAAAGGTTGAGATGTCACTATTTTCCTAACTTTCAGGTAAATCCAATGTGGATTACAATAACATGGATTCACTTATCCAGAAGTGTATGTGTTTTAAGGCTGTTATCATTATTCACTGTCACGGACTTCAATATATCCACGTTATGTTTTTACACTTATCAGTTCAACGTTGCTTTCCCATTTTGGAGACTTGATTCTGTTTTGTAGATAGCAGACGTGGTTTTTATTTAATCAACTACACTATCCTGGTTTGGACATTCTCTTCAGTCACATTATCATCAGAACTCATGCGTAACATATGGTAGCAAATCTTTCCCACAGGTTGAGGCGACTATCAATGTTAACACCATAATGTCACTGCTCTAACTAGGTAACTACTGAAGGTAACTGTCTTGTAGCCATCACTCACATGGTTTCCGCTGTAATTTGGTAATGTCACCCATGCCTGGTGAGTTGCGTCCCAGGTGAAAGCGTTGACAAAGGTCCAGGTACATTAATCCATGTACAGTCATGTGACAAGAGGCCGTGACAGTTGGTAGAGGTCCTGTAATTGTACGGTATTGAATGTGTGTATCTATGTTAAGTGCCTATTATGCGGCTCCCAGCATGGTATTGGCAGAGACGGTAGTAGTAGGCAGTATGAAGCTGTTTTGGTTAGGGGTCTCCCCTCTGGAGTGCAGCTTCACCAGCCTGACTGAATGTCGCTCCCCGGTAGTGCTCACCGCTGGAGTCCGTCGAACATATTCATGAACGCTAATGTGGATAATGCCGGGTCAGAGGGTCAACACGGGTCTGACACAGAACACCGTCAAAACAAACAAACCTCTTGATCATCTGGCTTGTTTGACGATTGTTCCCTCACAGCCTTCGCTGCCATTGTTGTCTGCTTAATGAGCGTTTCCAACAGTCCACGCAGGTGCGTCTTGTACAGGCCACGCAAAGTCCCAGTGCAGGCGGCAGCCTCCTAGACTTTGAAGAGTGGCCTCATCATAATGACCAGAGCAGGTTTAAGACAAGTGGAGAAGATTTATTAGGCTCTTCCAGAAATGAGAGGTTTTCTTAGGTGATGAAGAAAAAAGAAAATTGGCCATCCCATCTCTTAGATGATGAACTTTATACAGAAACTGTGACCATGTGGATGAAATATGACTTCATTTCCCTATCTGCCCAACTCTTCTGCCAATCAAACTTTCATTATTTATGATTACTTTTCACTGTAATTCCCTGTGTTTGTGTGGTTCCTTCGCGCTATGAACAATACCAAAATAGTTTCCCTTTCGTCATATTTATCTGATTTGGGCAACTGTCGTAATTTGGTCAAGTTCTTAGTGTCACCAGTGTAATCACTTGTGCATCACAGAATTTGCGCGAAGGGCTTTTGATTGACATTTAATGAAGTTATAAGCTAACATGTGACATGTTTGTATTCACATGTCCAGGCTGACGACCAGAACAGTAGAAATTGTATCTGGCTGGACATTCCCATGGGGTCCTATCCCTACCTAACACTATGTGCTAAGAATCCTATCACTACCAATAGCACACCCAAATTGCTTTTGCACAAGATGGTCGTTGCTGTCAGCTGTTTTGGACCAGGTCTTTTTCCATTGATTTCTTCGCCAATTTGAGCCGAATAGGGAGTAAATTAGGTTTTTGTGCGCTTTCAGTGGAGAAGGGGGCATGGAAGAAACTCCCGCATTCATGCATCCAAACCCACAGATCTGAACAGTATTTTGTATATTCCGAGATGAAGGCATCTGCAGGTTATCATGCACAACAGTGCAAGAGAAAATTGTTGTATCACCTTATGATCAATTCGACTGCCATCAATCGAGGTGAAATGACCCCACTATAAAGTAATAGATGGCTTCCTCACAGAAAGGTCCCGGTGTCCATTGTGTCCTTCTGAAGGGAAATTCTATTTCAACATTCCACCATGTTCAGAGCATGTCTATGCCTTTCACATTTTCGTTATTTCTTCTCTTGTGAGGAATGTTCATCACATTTTTCCATAAAAGGAGAGACAAAGTTAAATGGACCCTCCGCACCTCTGAAGAAAACTCTAGCATTGGAAAAGTGACATTGATTTAGAGCCAGGATACGGGACATTTAATAAGAAAGCCAAACACGGACAGCTCAGATTTTACCCCTAGACACTCTCCAAATAGAATGCAAGCAAAGCAGGTAAGTGAATGGACCTTCTCAGAGATTCCTGCTGAAATTGATATGTTGGGTTTACGTGATCACACTCCCAGGAAAAGCCGATGTAATTCCATCAATCTAATCATTTACCAGCTCACACCATTGTTTACTCAGATAATACCATTTTCTTAATTATTAGTTTAATTAATTTTTCGCCAATGTTTTACCCAGACCATCTGCTCCTCAATTCATGTCCATTCATAGCTTGTGTATTTCATCAATAACTAAAATGAATAATTCTTGGGTAAGGTGGCGCTACACGGATGGAAATTAGCGAAGGCTACATCTAGTCACTGAAGACAGAAGGGGAGCACAAGTATTTGTACAAGTTTGTACAAGTCTTTTATCAGATTGCGACATGAACCATATTCCATTATATGCCCGTTTAAGCAGTTAACGCTAGTCTACCCTAACCGACCCACCGCACGAAACAGAAGTACATTGGAACATTTGGAAAATACATAAACAAAACGAAAGTCCATTTTGAATATAAAAAAGAGAGCCTCTTTGTTCAGTTCCTCCAAAGCATATTACTGTGAAGTAGTCGCATTAATTCAATAACATAGAGCCATCCTGCTTGACTACATAATCCCACTCAATACCTTGCCTTGCTATGCCCCTGCCAATAATGGTTCAAGTCGGAGTGAAATATGCCCATCATAACTGTTATATTGTACGCAGCCCTCGCAAACAATTTTATTTATGTTTTGTCACATGTGCAGTAAATCTAGATGCCGTTTTCATTGGGTGTTTTTAAACTGACTTATGGATATTTTCCCACTTTCACTTCCTCTGACAGGCAGTCATTGCATATTTGAGTACCAATTTGGTAATAACCTTTTACAATTAGAATGAAAAGCCATCATTCATATTCCACAGGGTCATCTTTGGCAATTGTTGTACCAGTCCTGGAAATCTGACCTCGTACATATGTAAAGGCAGAAATTGAATTCATACACGTTGTTATTGGGCAATTACACAACCGCTTGTCGACAGATGACGAATTATGTTATCAGCATGGAATCACCATTCTCATTAGAATATGTGGACTTTTTAATCAGGATAAAGAATCACACATGACTTGCTTCTGGTAGTTGATATTCATCGCTAGTTTTATAATCCATAAATAAATTTGAAATTCTGAAGACTGCTGAGGTTTTTTATGGCCCTTCCACCGTGTAGATATTACTGAATGTTTCCATGTGTGACTTTGATCAGTGAAACATTACATCAGATTTAATCAATGATATTTCTCAATATTTAAATACCAACTGTAATATCAGGATTAAAATCAAAGCTCGGTACCTTGCGCTGGACAAAGAGGATTGAATAAAACTGAAATTTATTACACTGCAGAGAGTATGGAGGTTGTTTCCGTTGTTTCGATCAATTTACGGCCACATATTTGATCTGTTTATACAAAATTAATGACAATTTATAGACCGAGCAGCTCTTTTGATTTGCTCTTTACGAGGCTCTTTTGATTTGCTCTTTACAAGGCAACTCCATTCATAATTTACCAGAATCCTTTCATATAGTTTGACTCAATATGTTCTGGTTGTGATTTCCCCCCCAGTAAGTGCCTGTGTATATGTTTATTATTAGTCTATGACTAGCTCATGTGAAAAGATCGATTTTACTACCTTCTTCATAGTCTATATCCATTAAATGCAGATATATTAATAATGGACAAAGTAAGGAATTTCTGATATTCCATTAACAGCGCGGTACGCATGCCAATGAATGTGTTAATGAAACTCCTTTATTGTCTGCTTGATAGCGACAAATGCGAATGCATTAATTTGATGAACAATTTGTACCAGGTTTAGCTGGTATTATAGTTAATATGTGTCAGAAATTGGAAAGACAAATATTTAACGTGATATATTTGAGATAAGAGAACCGTGAGTACGTTGTACGAAAGATTCTGTTATCATTTACCTACAGTATCGACATCTAGCTGTTTTATATCCTTACTTATATCCTTATATCCTTATTGTCCCGCTGGTGGACATTAGTAATATTAATGTAACAAGGCTGACGTTCTAAACCTAATAAATGGACATGATGGAAGTATTATTAGCATTATTTCTCACCAAATATCCATTATTGTCCATTTGAGTCGTATTTGATTAGGATATGTAGCAAATAAAGATCTGTATACGTCATCAATATTCATCCGATAGACAAATAATTATATGGTAGTTTTGTCATGTTCATATGCAGATATATTACAAAGGGCAATGATAGTTAAATAAAAGCCACATTACAAATCAACTACCTGACTGTGTGGATAACTTCATGATGCTTCCTGGCATGTGTCATGTATAATGAAAGTTTGTTGTCCAATAGATGAATTATTAAACAATTATATGTATAATTGAAGACATCATTTGTCTGATTATTTGATGGGTGATGGCATACAGCTTCAACTAACAGTACAAGTAAATATCTTTCCACATGCAAGCAAATGTTTGCTTTATACAGGTTCAATTAAGAGTTTTTCTTTCACATGAAGTTCTCCCTAAGTTGTATGTGAACAGCGATAAAAGATAGTATTGCATTCTGCATGGTGTATGGTAACATTGTGCGTGTACGCTTACTGATATACATGACATAATAAATTGATACACCAAAGACCCAGTAGACGTACAACTGTTTTTACATATCCTTTCATTCGGATTAATATATTGAATATTGTTTTCTGTCAGCGCTTGTTTAAATTTAGCAGAACGTGTATCAAAATTGCTGACGGTGCCGACTAAGCATTTACTCAATAAATTGAGTTACATATCCATTTCCAGGAGCAACACTGGAAATACATGCCTGGCTCAATCTGCATCCATTGTAATACAATTGGTTTATCCAACAGCATAGCAGAATATGGGATCTTTCCATTATTTGTAAAGTTCGGTTGATGTGACAAAAGTAAAAAGAAATGTTTTAAACATTGGATTAGCTTGACACAGAAATGTAATTCATTTTCAGAACAGTAGAAAGTATAACAGGAATTTCCATTGTTTCCAACGAATAACAGTAGCAATAAATCTTCCATCGCTAGTTCTGTCAAACACTTGTAATAATAGACATTTCGCTGCAGTAAAGACAATAAAAATCATTATATATGTTGAAACATGTGAGCAGTCATTTGAAGTAATTTGATTACAAAGTAGGATGATGACGCGTTATCTTCAGTTGAAATAAGTTGCTTTGTTGCAGGATATCCTCCGAGGATATTCTTGGCTCCATGCTTAGAGTGTCATTAGTTGCTTTAAAGACTCAGGTGTGGTTCATATTTACATGCAAATGTAGTTCTGACATAATGATCAAAAGCAGCCATTGTCATCTTCCCTGTTCTACTGGCAATGAGATAATGACAATAATTTTACGGCATAATTAATTATTAAAAAATGTATAAATGTTAGGCCTTTGCTGATAAACTTCAAAATAAATTTATCTTCCTCAACCTTTTCTTGTAATACAACAAAATAACAATTCTTGAAGGAAGCACAATGTAGTAAAGTGTGTGATCCCAAAGCCACGATATTAAAACAAAAAGGTTTAATCATTTTGATTCGTACATCAATCGTGAAGTTAAAAACAAATTACCGTTCCTGGTCGTCAACCTCAAATTCTTGTAATATAATACCACGCGAATACCGCAATATGCACAAACTGGGGAGTTTTTGGATATCAAATCCGATGTTATCTAAGATCAATGCCGTACAAAAGTACTCTCATAGTGATCTGGTATCTTCTTCAAATGTACCTTTTTAGGAAAGATATATTATTTCATTTGCCCACAGCCCTAAGAATACGAATATTGTGTGTAACAAGAAGTGGCTTCCTAAGATCAGTAACCTTTCTGTATGCTTTGTTGTAATATTAGTCTGGTGCATAATATCATCAGGTGCATGTAGATGGTGTCAAACCTGCACTTAGATTCTGTTTTGACCAGCTGAGACCTACTCACTGAAAGCAAGGAATTTGAGATGTATTAGTTATATACTGTGTGCTGTCACCGCATAGTGATTTATTTAAGGGATATTGTTTTGGTACATATTTTGGAATTGGAGTGCGGAATTGTTCACTACTTTGGAATTATTCGCCACCAAAGTATTCCTTATTCTGCACCAAATTTTGAATCGAACAGCATTCAGACAGACGCCTTGTAAAGCATAGCAACAATGTTAATCAGGCAGTGGTAGTGTAGTTTTGAGTTCACCATTTACAAATCACCATTTCATATGGAAAAAGAGTTACATTCATTGAAATTGACTGTTTTAACTCCGGTGAAAATACCTTAGAGCACGATAGAAGGATCTTTATGTTCTTTATGTCCATGAAATTATTACATTGAAGGTCTGCGTCGTCGTAGTTTCATTTGTATTGAAAGTTTTGAGGGCCGTGGAGGACGTGGGCGCGCCTCCGACAGTCCAACATTTTTCTTCTATAATTATTAGTGATTTTTATTGAAATTGTTTAGCGGCCACAAATAAATAACTGGTGTGCGTAAGGATATCTAATCACAGCAAACATGTAACTCTTTACTCTCACATAAGAAGAATAGCTTTCCACAGGGACTTGGACGGGAACAATTTCATTCGAAACGTTTCGAAGTGATGATACACATTATGAAAAGTATCACGCACAGTACTAAATTGACCCCGTAATCTAGTTTTTGCTCTTTTATGAACCTCCATGTTATTTACATATTCTTCAGTAATGTTCTTGTGTATTGTGATAAGCCACAACACAGTTGCCAGAACATGTTAACTTAAGTATCGGGTCCATTAATGGATTGATGCGTTTAGTGGGCCCATTCTCCACCAGAACAAATGCTTAGACTGTGACAGAGAACAGGAAAGTATTGAACTTCAATCACTCCTAGTTTAGCGTGTTATTTACTACCTGTCACTTGTCAGTTAACTATGAAACATCAGCATGATTACTGGGGGTTTCATCGATGCAATTTCAAGGATAGTGGTAACAGTACTGCGAGCGATTCCACATCAGGTTTAATTAAACGATTTGTTTTCATTAACATTCATGTCCCCTTTACTCTCTTTACACTACAAACTCTGATATCAATTTTCTCTTACCAGCAATAATTATATGCATAGATCTACCTTCAGCCATCATGAACGTTATTTTTTTGTTCCATGATAAGGAACCTGGACTTGACTCTCCGCACTAAATGACCCGACATCACATATACCTGCTCAACTGTACCAAGATATTGACGATTCTGTACAAACTGAAGTAACACGAAGAAGTTATGAACTGAAGCATTAACAGGATTACCTACCATGCGTTTTGAGAAGTCTAGTGAAACTAAATACACGTCTAAATTCGGAGGATTGTTACATTAACTAACAGATTATACGCAACACATGTTACGATAAAGTAATATAATGTATTCCGTTAAGAATGAATGTTTCCTGTCTTAGAAACCGTCGACGAGGGGACACTGGTCGAAAATACACCTACATATTGACGAAACAGATGTAGCTTCATTAAGGTCCTAATCAAAAACGGAAGAGCAAAAATCATTAACGCCACCTTTTGTGACACTCATTAACGAAGAACAATGGAAAGTCTGCAATCAAGGGCATTTTATCTGGCCAGATTTTTTGTGCTTATTAAAAGTAAAAATGTATTACTGAGACCAAATGGTGCTGCACTTTTTCGTTCGTATTTTTATCCAGCATGGCCAAATAAATTGTAAGGTGGTTCGTACAAAATACTTGACTAAAATTAAATTACTTGTCACGTGTTATTCATTCTATCACTTGTATCGTTAAGCCTCAGATGGCGATGGCTTTACTGAAATATTGAAGCTTATTTAAAGTTGTCATGTGGACATTTATGACTGGCACAGTGTAAAGGAAATTCTATTATTTAGTGACCATGTGTTGGTGGAGAGTGAAAGTGGAACATTCTGTGCCTCTTGGGTAAATTAGTAATTCAGCACCCACCCAATACAACACTTAACCACATTAAAAGCAATGAGTAAAATGGCCGGTTGAGTGCCTGCCTCGGGCAAAATGAATAGGCTACTTCCAGAAGACATAGAACATATTGTCTTAGCTAAATATATTTTGCTGCTTTTATGGTGGTTTCACCTGAGTTATTTCGATAAGTTTCTTTATCAGCATAGATCTAATCTTCATACGCTTTTTTATTTCTGTTTGGTTTGAATAGATCTTTGGTTTCTCAAATTTAGACAAATTCTTTTTTATGTGAAAGTGTTAATGGTAGTTGCGTGTCTAATTAAAATTTTACCGCTTTCAAATTAAGCTAACAAGGAATTTAGGTTAGTATTCTGGTGTTAGTAAAGATCGTTGTTGTATTTAAACAGAACGTCCTAATTTAGTTTTTTTTATTAAGGTTAAGGGTGCAGGTGAAATATTAATATATTTCCTGAAAAATAGATACTTACTGCAAGGTAACTTAAACAATACAACTTTATTTTGTTGAAATAAGTAAAGTTGAATGTCTTAAATTGGAATTGTATTACACGAATGTATCATGTATCAGCTATTATTATCCCAGACTACCTACCCGCTTCATGTTTAGCATTGTTACTTAAATTTATTTCCTGCAAATAATCTAGTGGAAGTTGTCTTACTTCAAAGCACTTTTGGTGCTTATTTGTAAACATCAAGTCAGCAAATAGTCACAATTACCGTGTGACGTAATGGCAAAGTCTATGCCGCAGCTTCTCTTTTGAAAACTTCGACAACATTAAGTTACTCTAAGTTTCCTTTACATGGACAAAGTAAACTTATATTGGTCATCTTTATCTGTTGAATGATAACATTAGTGTGTCCTGCCAATGTTTGTTCAAATTTAACAGGACACACATCAGATGGCTGATGGTGCAGACTGTGCACTTACTGACTAAATTGAGTTACATATCCATTTCCTGCCGCAACACTAGAAATCTATGTCCAGCTCAATTGCAATACAATTGACAAAGTCCAGGAACACTAATAGCACAATTCTTGTCCATTATTTTGCATTGAAATCGGACATTGAAATGGCGCCGTTTCTGCAGTCAAACAGTGACAAAACATTCAAGTGTGTATTGTTACAAGAAAATGTTTCCAGCTCGTCATTTTCTGAAATGATCCCCAGAAATCGAGATAACTTTACAAGTTGTGGTATTATGGTATCAAGTTTACAAATATTAAATATGAACTAGATGGAACCCGACGGGACTACAAATAGAGACAGAAAGAATATAAAATATATATATATATAT
>JBCAUI010521034.1:0-11894 GCA_038406195.1 Haplosyllis anthogorgicola | reverse complement strand
TTTCAGACTGAAAATAGAATGATCTGGGACTAATTCAATTCCCTCATGTTATTCCAATACAAACTGTGAACATGACCTGTTACTATCTATTTGAAATAGAAAGCCACTTTGCGACATATATATATATATATATATATGTCCCCTTGAGCCATTGAAATTTTGGCTTTTTGTTAATTGGCCTATTTGAAGTGGCTTCTTGCATTTTTCTTGAAGTAAATATTGTTTAATGTGACCTACTGCACCATAAAACATTTCTTTTAAAATGAACCTACATTATTTTTAATTTTAGGCAACTTATATATTTTGATATGGATCTTGAACTATTATGTTTGACCCAGATGAGGCATAAGTGTGGGTGTAGACACTAGAGATGACCCTCAATCATATTCCATCAACAAATAAAATTTGAAAAAAATATCAATTTTAGTAGGGAAAAGTATCGATATAAGTGGGGAAATTAACATTAGAGTCAATGGAAGAAATTTGGCGCAGGATTTTTTATCGATAAAAGCGGGATATCGATATACGCGATATCGATATATCCGGGGAGGAGTGTACAACAAAATGTACGACACAGCTCAGGCAATGCGTGAAATTATGTCAACAACATACTTATATGCTGTATTACTTAAACAGTACGGATGGTACAGTACAGTACGGATTTCTTTTGTTACCAAAGTAAAGGGTCTTGATGTAAAATATCCTCTGCGTTATCAGAATATTCAGCTGTTTATAAATACTGCCACCGGTAAATCTTCTCAGACATTAAAGTCTCATATTTCAACTTAATTTCCGTCGTAAAATAGGAAAGGTTTGTCATCTATTGTTCTAGTATGTTGGTCAATAGGATTTGGGCAGTAGTGACTCATTATTCTTTGATCATTAACACCAATTGAAAGGTATCAGATCAGTTGCAGATAATGATTTCAGTCATATTTTTCTAATTGACGTTTTGGTAATCGAAATTATTAATCTTCATAAACATCAAATTATTTCACTGCGCAAACGGTCAAGATCTATTAATCACTAACAATATGTCAGATGATGGTTTCATTTATGTCATTAGAAAATGAACAGGAATCTGAGTCCTGATGTTCATTTCTATCCAAAGATGAAAAAAAATCATCTCTATCAATTGGCGTTTATCATTTCATAATTTGTGGTGCCCATTACATTTGGAAATAATTCATGTATTTAACATGTGAAATTCTTTTCTGTCAGTTTGTTCTGTGGTAACACAGTAAATAATCGGAGATGGAAACCTTTGCAAGGAATACAATATTTTAGCTCTTCTCTAAACAAGAGATCCATTAAGTGTAATGCAAGGTGTTGAAACAGCTTTCGCGTTGACCCAAATCCGAAATACATTCAACGTTGAAATAAGTTTAATAAAATCAACGACGAAGAATAGTGAACATATTATATGACAATTTCCAAATGTAATGGGCACCACAAATAACAGAAGAGTCGTGACAATGTATATATTAGAAAACGTTCATTTTTACCATGCACAATAATTATATGTTAACTTGGATTTAGAACGTGAAAAAATATTTCATTTTAGTTTTCCCTCATGAATTTCTTTCATACATGAAGTTTAGTGCTGGGACTATCAATCGGATCTCCGAAAAATTTGATCGTTAGTACTAAAACTCGCCATCACCAATGATAACTGTTGTCATCAGATCATGAAATTACTATGAAAAGTTTAGCGCCTTGCAACAAATGAATTTCATACTGAGTTAATGCTGAGCTAATAATGGCGGCGCGCTTAACTTTTAATAGTAATTTCATGATCTGCTTTTTATGGTTATTTAACTTTTAAAGATAAAATTAGATCTGGTTCAAGGAATACTTACAATTGTTTCAGGAAATTGCAATACTTAGTGTTGGAATGATATAGTATGGATATCAGATATTACTATAAATTACAACGGTTGGTACCATTAAGTTCATACGCCGCACTCTGAGACATTGAAAAAGCGAGAAGGGACACCTGGATGATAAACTATTATATAAAAACTTCAATGTGTATATTTCAACATTATGGAAATCATACGAACCAGAGACATGTTCAAATTTGAAAGTGAGTAGACTGTGGCTGGAGTGTGTCACGTAGCATCACGAGTGAGTACCATGGGCGCAAGACGCCATTCGTCTATCACAAGTGGATTTAGTAATTCGTACAGCAACTCCTATGAGATGACTATAATTACAAATGTTGATATTCATGTTAAGGTAAGATAGGAAAATCTGTACGCCCCACACACAGATGTATCCTTTTTTGTAAAACAGCTTGACGCTAAATCGATTAATAGCAGGGGTCCAAGTCGATTGATGTCTTCAATCGAATTTTATCAAAACTATTTCATCGATTATTATTGATGTGACACATATGTCTTTGCTACAATAAATATTTAACATCTCACCCTTGGAAATACATACATATGCTACATTTTGGCAATTAGATAATTGTTAAACAATGATGCTGTGATTTTAATTGATTAAAGGTCTTTGGTTTTGATATGTTATCGATCAGGTTATTTAATAAATGAATAGTCTTATAGTCTTATGTTTGTATAATAACTAACCAAAATTAAAGAAAGTTCTACTAAACCATACGAAAGGGAAATTGCGAAACAAGGCGAGGTGAGCACCGTAATTAATCTAATTCAGATAGAATCTTGTTTACGTGACTATTTTTTACTTTCTTCAATTTTTAGAGGTTTGCTTTTTGATATTTGTACATAATACACATATTGATTTTTTTGTAGGTGGGACTTACTTTATTGTGCACTTTATTTTCAAGTTAGACTACGTTTAAATTATATGGTTGTTTATATTTAATTGCTGCTTAAGTAAAAACTCATAAGACCATTGTTGCTGTATATATGGAATATTCTTGCTTAGCCCTTAAACTGCCTCAACTTTTGTAAACATTATATCGTCCTCGCTCATGTGTTACACCATAAAGTGAGTGATAATGGCAGGATATCCATAATATTACACATACCAATCATCAACAAATGTGGCCACACATTGGATATTTTTGAACACATCTCTACCTAACAGATGGTGCTATAGAGCATGTTAAATGTGCTCATATTAAAAAAAAACCATGATTTTTTACATGAATGGGCACATGCTTTAACCTCCCATAGTTCATAATGTATTTATTTACTGTTAAATCTAAGTACATAAATACAATTTACTAATGTTTGGCCTATGGTATAAACCATTAACTACCACCCAATATGAAATGTAACTTTTTAGAAAGCCCACAAATCCAAATTTTTTGCAAAAAAATTGTGTTGAGATTTTAGATTTTCAAGTAATATAAGGCACATTAGAGAACTAAATTTTATGTGCTTCAAAGTGAAACAGTATAGTAGCAGAGCACTATTATCCTGGTAAAAAACAGTCATGTAGCTAGAATATACCTTGTAAATTAGTCTGCCCAGTTGTGCCATCCACCATGCATTATTGGTAGAATTTATTATGGATAGGCTGGCACTTTTAAAGATCACAATTGGTAGCCACTGGCACTTTATATAAAACCAGGCATTACAAATGATTGCTATATGATTAGAGTTAAAAATAAAATGCAAAACCAAAGAACAAGCAGTAAGGAAATGTTCCAGTTGTTGTGAAAGTCAAAATGTCCTGAAAATTAAGGGTAAATTTTATGAATAACAAGTGTCAAAATAATGGCTTAACTATCATCAAAGAATAAAATAAGACAGTTTTGTAGTTTTTAAGATAAGCTCATCCCTCTATCAAACTGAGCCTTCACAGAGAAGTTGAATTGAAAATTAAACTTTCTACAAAGCAATTTAACAGGCCCCCAGAGTGACCAAAATTCATGTTGGCAGTGTAACGGTTAAACTTTGCTAGGGTAAAGCATACACACTGAAAAAAAAAACAAATACAAGCATTTTATGCATTGTTACCAAAGAAACAGCATAGTGAAATTTTGATTTGATGATCAATATTGACAACTTTGTTTTTCTGTTTTAAACATAAAATTCCACTGTTGGTAATAAATGTATCCCTGATTAATAATATTATCATTAAATTCGTGTTTTTCGCTCTCATACTACGTCCCACTGTATAACTTATGGTCTTTTTGAAAATTTACTTAAGATAGCATCATTTGGACGGACTCAGACGGATCCTGAAAATAAACTATGACTATTAATGGCGCAGCATGCAGTTACTAATCATTCCGGTGAACATGATATAATAGCCCTTTGAATTGCTTAAGAAATAGGATGTAAAAGTTTCAGAGACTAGACTTCTGTCAATGGCTCAAAGCAACAAGGCATCTTTGTCTCCACGAGGTTCATAATTTGATTGTGATAACATTGGACATTATAGCGGTAACATGAAGTTGCTACAAAGGAAGCTGGTATAGTTACTGTGTGGTTGAAGCTTTATGTTGTAATTTTCGTGTAGGCTAATGTATTTATGATGACAAAAATGACAAGTACGTGAATATAATTAGTAGCTATCTGTAGCTCACGCCCGTAATTCACGGAGTTGATAGGGCGTATCTTAAAACTTGTTTGTCTATAACGACAGATGTTATTATTTTACATACCGCAACACAGACCTAAATTGAGGAAATCTGCATTTGTAGGTGTGTAACCTTTACATCATATTAACGCCAGCACCTTAATCTGTTAAGTAAAAACAAAAAATAAAGTACACACAGGTAAAATAAATAATCTACCTTTCGTGGCCTTGCTTTTGTAAAATGCGTTTCATTTCTGTCTGCAAGCCATCTTTTGGTAACGACTAAGCAAATAGTAACAGTTAAGAAGTAAGCGTTAGGAAGTGCTGCCCTTTATTGGCAGGAAGTTAACAACAAATGGGAGATGGTTATTGGTCTGTTATTTCAAATAATAAGCTGCAGTGTAGGAAATAGATCAATGTTTAAGGTAAAATCTATGCCGATAGATGAAGAGATTAAGGCGACTCTTTGTTCAAAAATGTCTAAACTTAAAACAGGGTTTACCAAACAGCTTTACCTTATACCAGGGTCCATACATTTTGTTACTCTCAATGGGTCTAGCGCATCATAGATATTCTTTGCCAAAAGTTATGATTCAAATGGAAAACAAATCGTCATCTATAATTTTAAATAGGTCTGTGAGTGCATGTGAAGTATGCATCTTCCATGGTTTGAAAGGCGTAAACGAACTCCAAATTTTGTCGAAGTACACTAGACTACATCTTGAGAGTTCCAGATCAAGAAATCAAAGGAAATTTTACCTCCCGCAAAGTAGGTAAACTGACCAGGGGACTATCACGTGCCACTTAGCACGGCACTTAGAACAAAAGGTTTAAAGGTACGAGAGTTCATTGACCAGATACAATTTCCATTGGCTGTATGGACCATTTCTTGATCTGCATCATCCAAAAACGATTCACTATTTCAACAAACTATATTGCAATGTTCCGGCAGCCTGCAAGCAAACAATTATCATTTTGTTGACAGTAGAGTATATCTTACATGTTTAAATAAATCGTACATTTTGTAGCATCAACCGTCAGATGAGCTTTTTTAATACCACATTAAATATAATTCGTGTCTTGCCTCAGTATTGAATTTAAAAACAGTGTCTTTATTTTAATTTTTTAACGTGAAATGATCAGCGTGAAATACAGAAACTCAGACTTTTAATTGGAGTTATGAAATCTTAATTGAGTGGACGACTCAGTTTCCTCAGGTTTTGAATATAAGTACGCAATGGACAAATGTGATAAAAACATGTATACATACATTTTTTAAAGCTGGAAAAGCCCACATAATCGATTTACAAAAACCCTATTTGGTTTTATGGTTCCTCCGTGTATCACAGCATTGGAAAGAGACATGGATGTTGGAGGTTAGTGCCCAAAAGTAATTGGTTCCTGGCATATTTTCCAAAACATACATCATTCAGTCTCAGAATTGATCAGGATAAGAAAATCGGATCAAAATGGCTGAATTAACACCGACATATTGTAAACACTTGAGTTTCCTCCACCATTAGGCTCTTTGTTATTGAAATACTAAACAGAGTAATTTGGGACTTAACCTTTCGGCAAAAATAGATGTAGGAAGCAATTATGCCGAATGTAATTTTGATGAACCATAATGGAACCACTATGGAATAGCGAAGCATCAATGACCTTCCAAACCATTCCTATGCTACTTATCATTCTTAACAATCTTTAATGGACATTTATATTAGTAGGTAAGCTAAATAGTCGAGGCAAGTGCAGCAAAAGTTCCTATCTTATCCACAATGGCAGTGCTAACTCTGCAAGATATAATAAATCTTTCGTCAATATTTCCACTGGAACGCGTGGAGCAGCAATAAACCAGTTGGCGGTTCAATCGGCGGTAAAAGCAGTGAATATAAAGCTACATACAGAAGATGTGCGTCCTTCAACTCGCGGTCACAGTCACCATCAGTCAGATTCAGTAGCATTCAACTGTTCACATTCAACATTTTACGAAGTTTATTCAAGCAAATTTAATTAACAAGTCTTTATTACTGCTTAAATAACCAAGTGAAGTTAGTTTGGTGTGAAAACGCCGATTACATTGATTTGGGAGGAAAAGAACAAATACAAACTGACATTCAAAAACTTCTGATTTACATACTATCGGAGTTACCAATTAAATTTGAAAATGGAAGGAGGATATGGAAGAAGAGATACAACTACAATGCTGATGTCGGCACTGAGTGACTGGTACCAAACAAGTGCTAAACAGAAAAGTGGCAGGAGAAAATTCACAAGGCTGAGGGACAGAAAGGTGGGATTCACACAATATAAATATCAATTCTAAGTAAACTTAAAGTATTGCATCAGATACGTAATTTAATAATAGCATAATATGTTGTCACTTTTAGGACGATAGTTATTGAACTTTCGAAATGTAAAATGATCATTTTCACCTTGTTTCCTTCTCTTCTGTATTGTTGTTTGGACGCAAACGTGTATGCTGGTCACATTGAATTAAAGCGCCTCACCGTTTGAAAACAAGTTTTCCTTTTAGACAGTAATAATTGAACCAGCCATTTATTTGAAAAGAAATGACGTAATGACGTCTTCTTTTATGCTGAGGTTCCGATCATACGTTCATGCAGTGCCGTGTGTATGCGTCAATTGTATATTTCAATCAATTAATTGAGATGTGATGGTAATTGGAACAGATCAAGCTGCAGAGACCCTAATGCCAAGTAACCACCGAGTCAAAAGAACCATTAGTATTCATTGCACTTCCTGATTTACTCATATTGGATATTATCTGTCCGGAATACGTTGATTGAATCCCTTATGCGATATAACATAATCCAGCAGTAATCAGATTCACTGCAAATTTAATTCGACACAAGTACCTTTTTTCTCGTTGAATCGATAGATAGTTTTAATGAAAGTTTCTTAAATTTCCGCCAGGGCTTCTAAGTATAGATTGACGAAAAATAGGGGCTAGGTATTACACATTATCTCCATGTAGAAATTGTTGAAGAATGGAGTTATTATGTATACTACATCTATCTGTCCTGAAGGGCTTTTATATTCTGTCGTCTGCATGACTTGTATACGAAATAGATGATAACCATCCTTTAACTTCGTAAGATTAGAACATCAAATTCACAAGCACACATATAGGTGTAGTCTGAGATAATACAAACAATCGACCATGATAGAACATGAATTTACTTTTAAATTGTTTCACTTTTTACCAGCTGTCTTACAGGATGGTTGTTTTTGCATGGTTTTGATTTTCTTTTGTTTTCTACGAAGTTCTCTAGGATTTAGCCTGTTGTTCTTTGCTGGAAAAAATCTGGAAAAGGGAAATTAACAGCACTTTCCTCTACCAAGTCAAGCAAACAACAAAATGTAAGGAGAAAGCACACAGTGTACAAAACATCCTTATCCCATTGTTCAGCCCTTATGAAATTTGATGTTACATAACTAAATGTGATTTCCATAAACCTGTACCCAACTGCAATAAATTTTGCGCAAACTAGACGCTTTACGTGTAGGGTTACATCTAGATTATAAATGTAGAACAGTATTTTCTTTGTAAAAAATGGAAGTCCTCAGTGCTTCCATAGAGATCCAGCAAATTTAACAGTCGTGGCTGACAGTGTAATGTAGAGAAATTGATCAGTTGTCAATTAGCACAAGCTTGAGAAAATGCACGCCTCTCGTTATTCGGCCGAACATCCCTAAGTCATGCCTCGAATCTCCTGTCGGGAGGGAATTACTATCATATGAATTGTATTTCGTGGTTATTGTTAAAAATATGTTCAAATGCAAGCAATAAAGTATACTCGTGGGACGACTTACTGCCAAGGGTCGTTTAACTGGCATGTGGTGGTATGCAAATTTTGAGCATTGTCATGAATGTTGATTTGTTCCTATTGTTGTAGAGAGAAATCTACAGACTTGAGTACTATCAAGTCCCACTGGCTAACCATCCTCAAGGCCTACTTTGTGGTTAGTTACCAATTAGCATAGCAATCATCCTTATAGTCCTAGTCTTTCACTTGTTGATATTGTATCAAATGTTGCTCATAACCGACATGAATGTAACAGGATAGGGGAAATCTCCGTACATATGCGTTATTGCCTTGGGGGACAACCTGTTTCGGTACCAAACGGATAATAATGTAATGGCTTAGTTACATATCTAACCAAAAATAAAGACAATTCCTACCGTCTTCAAAAATCTTTCCAATCAATGTCAGAATATAGGTCACTGGTTCCGATCAGGATACATTCGATTTGTATTCACGTAAATAACATTACTTGCACTTAGTGGGACTTAATCGGTCTTGATTTACTGCGAACGTCAATCTGAATTGCGGAGGCGATAATGTTTAAATGACATACGGTTGTTGGGAGATCTTTTCATTATTGACTCATTTTAATACGGTGTTTGTTTCTGGTCTGTCGATTCAGCATTGAGTGTAGATACTAATTGGTGACTAATTGGTGCATTTCAGCATTCTCACGTCAAACTTGAAAAGTTACTGAGTAACGGTTTGTTCTCCGTGCTCTGGGAGTAGAAGTGAGCCTAATAAGCTGTTGATTTTTCCTTTCAGGCGTAAAACAGTTTTAGAACAATCCATAACCGGGTCCACATGTTTCCATAATTATTATTATTCATCACGACATGAAACATTTTATTTAGAAATATTGTAAATTGAAACTATTTTTCTACCCACTGCGTTTTGTTAAATTTGTACCAAATTTAGAATTAAACCAGCAAGAACCTATCGATTGTAACTGGACACTGTGTTTTATAAATAAGCCACTGACATCGAAAAGTACCGAATGCATCGTGTGCCAACACTGCTTTCGTTAAACATGCAGTAGGTGAAGTATTGTCATGGGGATTATAGATTCCTTGACCACTTAGTACACATTAGATTGCCTGAAAAGATGATGGCGAATATTTCTGCCCTTTGTGTTCTTCACTTGTACAAATGTTCTGACCTTGGCTGCGGATTCCTCATTTTGTCACGGGCGAATACTTTTGCCCTTTACACGGATTAATCAAAAAGAAATGAATATTTTATGTATCGTTTGATTAATTATACGATGTTTGGTATGATTACTTACTAAATTCGATATATTTGCTAAATTTAGATTAAATTGAAGTGCGTTGTTGACCATAAAGGAAAAACTTTGTATGGAAATCAAACAAATACCTCTTTAAACACCTATCACACAAGTACCTCTTTTAAATCATTATCAACAATTGTTGTAAATATCATTGGAAACCTAAATGGAATAATCCATATGTTTAGCGAGCGAAAAATTAACCTATAAATATTAAAACATCAAAAGCTGCCTTCATGGGGGACCTTTTAGTAATATCATCAATATGAAAAACCTTTATTTGGGAAGTATGTTCCTTCTAAGTGCAGCTGGAAAGAAACAGCTTCACAACCAGATGACATTCTTACTTTAATCTAGATGAGCACATCTTGTGGTTCCCAGACTTTCAAACAGGGATCTGTCTTGTAACTGGATGACAGTTGTTTCTCTTTGTGAGATTTTAAAGAACTGACAAATTCGTAGTTATGGAGGGTGCATGTGGTAGAAGGGACACGGCTACCATGTTAATGTCTGCACTAACTGGTTGGTACAAGACAAGTTCCCAACAAGTGGGTAGCCGAAGAAAGTTCACGAGATTGAGAGACAAGAAGGTGAGCTTTTAATATTAGAAAGAAATGCTGAGAGATTCATACGTATGAAATTTAACTTAGCAAAAGATTTGTTAATTTGTTTTCAAACAAATAGAAATTGAGTTATAAGTTAATGTTTATATGCTTTATACATATATTGCATGTAGGAACCGTTCGTCTTGGATTTTTTACATTTTACAGCGCTTCACAACGAATGCCCTTCCCGTTTCCTTAAACAAAATAGCTTTTAACGTTGGACCTGCTGTTGCTCATTTACATTTAATGAAAGCTTGCAAAGCAAACACGCTCTTTGTAAAATATTCAGCTATGCGGCATTAAGTCATAAATATGCTCTGCTGATCAATAGGCTAATATTTTTCACATTTTTAAAAATGAAACATTCTTCGCGCAAACAAAGTGCACGCACACCCGTTAATTTCTTGATTCCTTTTGTAAGACTTTGAGGTGATACGTACATTAACTAAAACCAAAACTTTAATAGACTAGTTGCTCTTATTTCGGAAGTATCAAAGTGTAAAAGAAAAAGAATAGCATAATGGAATTAATCAAAACTGATGGTTTTTGAACATGAAGGTGATTGCACTATGTATGAGATAAGATTAATTTGTTTCAGATAGCAATTCAGATTCCTGATGCGGATCCCATTGCAAGTACTTTGACAAAGTTAAGCTTTCAATCCTGTTCTGTGCCCTGGGAATCTGTTATTTTCTGGTAACTGATCGATTGCAATCAAGGCGTCAAAACCATCCAGATGTCTGCTTCTTCCATCTCGGTCTACTCACAGAGGAGCTAACTCTGTAGACGCATGCGTAAGCACAGGGGTAAATAACTAGTCCACCAAATCGATATGTTGTTTAAACCTGGCCAAATATCATCACATGCGCCCTAAAGATTTGTCAGGGCAATAATATGTTGATGCTTATTAATAGTTCTCATTTCACTCAGAATAGCAGTGATTAAAATGTGTATATGTGCTAAATCATTAAAAGTTTGACTTAATATTGGAATGCTTCACAAAATTTTCACTCAAATCGACATTCAATCTTGATCGATGAATATGTCCTGAAACATCGTCTGACAAGTCATTTAAAATGGGTGGAGAAGCTGTTATGTGGCTCTGTTGTAAAATAGCCCTTTATCTTTCTTAATTCCATTTGAATAAAACTTTTAATTATAGAAGACGTTTAATGTGAAATGCTTAATTGATTAAAGGGCGGTGCCTTTTGTCATAATGGTACATGAACGAAGAGTAAATGACGCATATTTAAAATGTTACTGTCGAATAGCTGCAATCGGTAATGGGGCGGAGTGAATGCACAGAGCAAGCGAAAGTTTAAAGTCATTTTCCAAGTGTTTATTCCTCCCTTGAAATAGTTCAATAATACTAAGGAACAGTTTAATAACAGTAGTGAACAGCTGGGGCAGATATAGCATGAATTACTCTGCCAAAGATACAAATAAAATAGGCATGAGAACTGAGATGTAACAGACATTTGGCTGAAACTGTACTGTTTCAGACAGCATAAAAGAAGATGAACATGATTTATTTAAATATTACATGCAATTTGGCATGGAATATGCACTGAATGCAAATATGTAGGCATTTGGGACTGATTCTGAACATGCAAAGCTAATTTACCCAATTTGGAAACTGGTCACATTGACCACAATGTG
>JBCAUI010521033.1:0-24647 GCA_038406195.1 Haplosyllis anthogorgicola | reverse complement strand
TTACTGTAAATGGGAAATCTAAGTAAATCATTTCTTGTGGCAATGGCTGGTCACATGACATCCTTTTGGGGTTTTTTATGATCAGTGAGCAATAATAGAACTATCCAATAATGATACATAAAGAAAAAAAAATCTTGTCAGAAAAAGTCTGAAGTCCAGAATATGAAATTTAAGAAAATGGCAATTACGCAAGAACTGCTCGAGATAGAGACTCAAACTCAACGGCATTTTCATTTAAATCAAAAATTGCATATTTTAAAAAAAAAGTGCATCGATCGGAAGAAATTAACTTAGTCCCGAAAAAGCTGAACTGTTGATGAATATAAACAAAATAATGATTTTTCCCAAGCAACTTAAGACGGATCATGGATGACACCATCGTATTTTGCCGTGCCCAACAGATTTTAAAAATTAAAATCCCAATCTGTACATCTCTTGGCACCAGTTGTGTCCTTTCGGATAACCACACACAAGCAAGAAAGAGTGCAGGTGAGAGATGCACCCTGGCGTTAAAGGTCATCCGAAGTCCAAAATAAGGTAATCGGTGGCCCCACAAATGGAACCTGGTCCAACAAAAAGTTAAAAAACAAAACAAAAACAAAACAAAACAAAAAAAAACCCACCTAAACTGTGTACACTGCTGTTGTAGACATGATGCCGGGAGATGACTGCAAGAGTAACCAGGTGCGACAGATAGATGGTGCTGCGGTAGAGAGCAAGAAGAACATGTACGCCGCCGACCCGTGCTACCTGAAGTTTAAGTCGGACGACAGCATGGTCACCGACAAGATGCTGATGATCAACTTCGAGGAATTCTCCATAAAGCACTGCAACGTCATACTGGAGATTTACTACGGCGCCACAGCTGCCGGACAACCAAATGTAGGTTTTAGAATATTTACCGTATTCCGTCTAATTCTGGCACCCCCTCTTACTATTAAATAAAAATTAATGGATATATTTCATTCGCTGCAATGCAAAGTAAGAGCTTTCTTGTGATCAAGGGTTATTTTTACTGATGGAAAATGTACAAAATTAGATGCTTACAACAATAAAAATGGCATAGATATTTCCAATTAATCGAGGCAAAAATTCGCTTTTGCATCTTGTCCCATAATTAGAGGGAATACTGCTGTAAATTTACTTTTAAAGCTAACACAATTTAACAAAGATGATTTAAACCAACATAACTGGTCTATGCATTGCACATAATTATGAATGTAATATGGAATGATCTGCATTGAAAATCAGGTACATGTACATGTACTTTTTAGGTGAGATTAACCTGTGAATCACCCAATCCCGGAATAATTAATACAAGAAGTCGTTACCTCACATTTAAACTATTACGGCGCAACAGTCAAGAATATAACTTCCGATTTGTCTTGACAACGTACACAAAAAGTAAGTAAATGTGGTTTTAGAAGTCGATAACTGATACAGGAGTTTCTTCTTAGATGTGTTGAAGCATGCTACACCTTTTTAGTAATTTGAATCTTTCAGTATTTACGTCCTCCCCCACAAGTGACTTGCACTCTAGTGCTTTAAGACAATAAAGATAGTAACTTTTAATATTTAAAGTTCTGCTCTTTGCACTATCATCTGTCCCCTCTCACATGGGGCATGCATTCTTAACTGTATCCTAATGCAGTAAGATCATGCACAAGAAATTGGATAATGACTTGAAAGCTCTCTGACTTTAACATTGATATATCTCACTGCAGCCATGAACTGTGCAGATCAGCTGTGTACCGGAGACATTCTGGGTGAGCACAGATGTATCAATAGTGATTTAAGATGCGACGGTTATGATAATTGTTTTGATGGCAGTGACGAAGAAGGGTGCTCTAGTAAGTACAAGTATTTTACAGTTTCTACGCTTTGTTGTGAGATACCATTTAGCAAATTATTCGCAGCGAAAGGAATTCAATACTATTCTACAGTGATATCGTAGCAACGGGGACAAACTGTCGCTGTATTTAAAATGTGACCAAATAGTCAACATTTCAGTACCAAATTATCCGTTTAATTGTCCGATTGCATAAATATATTGTATATTTTATACCAAGCGATACATGGGCTTTCAAGTAATTATTTGACTATTCCAACCAAGGCCCCCAAGCTCAAACTAATCTCTTTATTCTTTCAGAAATTGATCTCGGTAAAGTAAAAGATTACTTTAGTTTGGGCGTGGGGGCCTTGGTCGGAATAGTCTTCACAATAGCAACATGTTGCATTTGTTGCGTGGTCGTGGCATGCGTGTGTAGAAAGCGGCGGAAGTACCGTGGTCACGTGACGCGACAACCTCCAGCAGACACAGGGTCAGGAGGAGAGCAAGCACCACTATCTCCACCAACTACTACACCAGCACCACCTGCTACACAGACCGCACCACCTCCTCCAGTACAACCATACACAGGTTTATGCAAACATTTTTACTGTTCTACTACATGTATACTGTAAATGAACAAGTGTGCAAAGTACACATATTGCAGTAAATAATGTCATATTCTTGAGACAGAAATAAATATTTGTATACGTATTCCTAATTCTCATTTGTGTAAGAGTAATTTTCCAGCAACAAATGAAAATACCATCTGTACAATGCATAAACTAGGTCATGAATGATGAATCACACAACTGTAAGAAATTGTGCATAGTGCGAAAAGACCCCCAACCCACTTGTGAAGTATACTGTTTAAGAAGTGCATAATTTTTGTGAGATAATGTTTTGCTGAATTTATTCAGCTCCTGTAGCTGAGGAAAATGATGGCGGTACGACTGTAGAATTGAAAGTCCAAACCGGTGGAAGGGCGAGAAAATCAAGTAAAATACCTAAGAGCGTTTTCTGTATACACATTCCACCATCACGTAACCGATCCAGTTCTAAAATCATGATCTGACATTCCTTGCATGTGCACATAAACATGAATGTCAAAATCATGAATAACAGTGCACGTTCTACAGCACAAATTGCATTAAAGGAGACTCAGGTTTTACTTATGGCAGCAGGAAGCTACCTAGTCAAAATTAGTCGTTGCAAAATGTGCTTTAAACCGGAGTGAGTTTAGTTTGTGAGTTTTACCCAGTTGCAGGTTCGCCAGGATATGCTTTGCGTAAGTTGCAAATATGTTTTACAATCGTCTGACCTTTACAACTTACACGCGCATGTTACTGTATGTTTATGACACATAGTTGATTCCAGCTGATGATGTTAAACGCTTTTACTAATTTCCAGACCAAATTTGGAGCCATCATAGATTGCGCTGCAGGAATGATTCTGTTCCATGTAAATATGGCAAACGTGCATTCTTCGTCATATCTTTACGTGCCTAATGCCGTACCTTTTGATTTTTGGGGCTTTTTTGACTTTTTGTAAATTATCTACAGTAAATTCAGGTTGCATTTTACAATTGTTTTAAAATTGCTATGCTATTTGCGCATGCTGTCTATGAATCTGAAAGCCTGATCAGAACCCTGTGTGTAAATCGACAAAACGTAGCAAATATTTTGCCTAAGTCTTGCGCTAAATTTAAATTGATACTTTCTGAGGTCTTTTTTCACTTAATTTTTTTCTTTATTTTTATGGAGTAAGATTTACTTATTTATTTTGAACTCTGTGTGTTACAGAACTTTCCTGAGACAAATAGATGTTTGAAACTACATACTCACACGTACACTCGATCTACTTTCAGATGCGCCACCTCCTGCATACAGTCAGCCGTATCCACCGCAGCATCTGTACGGGCCTCCGCCGGGGATGGGACCTCCTGTCTACGCACCGCCGGGGCAGATGCCTCCACCTCAGCCGTATTACCCTGCAGCACCCACCGCACCTCCATTCGCACCTCCTCCCCGTAAGTTACAGTTTTAACTTTGCATTTATTTTACTGCGTCACATTGCATACTTTTAAACGTTTAATATACATTGCGAAAACGTTGTATTCATATGCTCTAAACGTAACCAACTCGTATACTTATTTTGTGTGGTAAAAAGTATATATACTTGACCAATACTACATTCCATACGAAATCTAACCCAATAGGCCTAAGACTAACTAGAATATGTCCCATAGGATTACCACAGAAATATTTTATGTAGCAAAGTTCGTTTCTAAGACAACTGTAACCATGTAGTTTGTGTGTAGTGTTACAAAAATACTCACATTGACATTAAAGGGTATCAGTGAGACACAGCGAGGTTAAAACTGTACATTTTTACTGTACACATCGGTACTTTCCAACAATATTGTAAACGTTCAGTTCGACCAGATCTCAATTGTTTTGGCACACATTTGAATTGCATTTAAATATCCATACAAGTAAAACTTATTCCTGCACACTATGCTTGTGGTGCCAGTAGTGTAACTTGAACTTAAAATTGTCATTTAATACACTGATTTTTATGAAAACATATGAAATGTACAACTGAACCACGCTTTAATAGATAAGAAAGAACAGTTAACTTTTATGTGGAATTTTTTGTGTAACAATTGTAGATGGTCAGCCTGGTATGTATAAGTGAAACCCTTATACATATTATGTGTATATCCATATCTATATAAAAAAAAGAGGAAAAATTAATTGACGTGAAACACATGTCTATTTTTTTCTCAGACTCCTATCAAAGTAAGAATAATTATTTTGTGGAAATGATTTGAACGCCATCTGCAATCATGAAAATTCACCATTCGCATCTGTGTGGTTTCAAACGGTTCTTTCGTGGGAACTTAAATACCATTTCGGCAACTGTTTCAATGGCACGCCTCCTGGAACAAATTAACTAGTTTTGGAAAAAAAATCAGTTGATCTAATGCAAAACCGAGAATGCTTTTTTAAGGCTAAATACAATTATATCCTTTATCGTCAAAAGTTAAGATGGAATTCAAAGGGACGTTTTGAGCAAAAGCTACTTCACAAACAAAACCCGATGGTGTATCACAAACTTGGTGTCATGATTACAAACAGTATTGTACGCAAATTGCATAAATAATTCTCATGGCAGATATGCCATCAGAGAACTAGTGGCCAAGGCCACATCTGGACCTGCCATTATTTTCAACTGAGTCACTACGGAACCCGAATAAAATGAAGTCACAATGACCTATTTACCATAAATGTGAATTAGAAAATGTGCCAATGAGCTTAGTTCTTACGGATCTATTTTGTATATTTTTCATTTTTTACAGAACCTTTGTATTATAAATAAGGTACGCAACGTGTTTTTCAGCTTCCAACATCCATTTCGCTGCATTTTGTTTTTAAAACACAATTTCCAAACTTTAGCAAAAGTCACACAGATATGTTACATAGAGCATTGACTTTCCGTCAATCAGCCCTGAGCGGATAAGAAATAAAAAACACGGCATGTGAATCTATAAATTAATTTTTCCTGGCCTAATATATAAGGATCTAGCTGGAAAGATTGTTATATATTAAAGGAAACGTTGCAATTGCTTCTTATGAATGTTAAGAGAAAATGGTTAAGGGTTTAAAATCCATTTATTGCGAGAGAAATCTCACAAATGGGTGCAGTGTAGCCTCTCCTTTTGAAAGACAGTAAATTATAATTCTGCTATTGTGTTTTAGTGCATGCACGCACGTGCATGCACACACACACACACATACACACACACACACACACACACACTGATTACAATTAAGATCACTACCAGATTTCTCACATGGCAAGTTGTGTAATAAGTAAGTCGGCACGTCAAGTTGAACCATCCCCAAGTGAAATCCTTCCCAGTCATTTGGAAAATTCGAATGCATAGTTAGGTGAACCCGTAAGTGCATTGTGCCCTTGACACAAAACAAATCTTCTTTAGTTATGTTATTAAAATAAGCTTAAGTGTACATAAAACAATGTGCCTATGAAACAAGAAGCTGATTACTAGTAAGATATTGATTTCAGTTGCCCTTCTCTAACTTGCATTTGGAGCTTAACATTAAATTTGCACCAAGATTTGCGGGAAATGCTATTGATTGATCCCTGGAGTCCTGGATCTGCCACTCAAGTTTTTCAACAAATCTACGCATTAAACTGCGTAACAGAAAAATAATGATATTACATTGATAGCAGAATAGCAAGAATTGTTAAAAATTGAAATGTTAAGTTTCCTTTTGACTGTATGTGTAGTTCCGTAAAATTATGAATCAAGGATTTCTCTTTCGGGAGTGGAGGAGGGAAGGTTAAGGGTGAAGTGTTTCTATTGGTTTTTGGCTCATTTGGCATAATTGCCAAAGAGCCTGTAGAATCATGAATTGTCTGTCGTCCGTCGTCATTGTCATTGGCAGTGTTGTTGTCGTCTGTGCACAGCCACCCTGAGCACACTATTGATCATAGAGACTTCATATTTTATACACATATGCACTTATGTCCTATTGCCAAGCCTAGCAAAAACTGTGTAGCTGTGACCATTATTCTCAAATTGGGAGCCATATTTGTTTTTTTCTTTGAACCTAATTTCTAGATATGCAATTAATGATACAGACTTTATATTTGGCAGCCTTATGCACAAACATATCCTTTTTATGTTCTGCAAAAATTATATTGATACCACCTATATTTCTAGTTTGGCAAGCATATTTGTGGTTCTTCACAGATCAGATATTTGAGATTTGATCTTGGACACTTAGTTGGATGCATGTGATATTGTAGCCAATATTGTCTTACAACTTTGATAATGGCAAATGAGCTCAGGTCCATTTGGACCTATTTTTTCCTACAAATGTATGAAAAAAGCGAAATGAAAATCATCCAAAACAACATTACACATTGAGGCCAGCGCTCTAAAACATTGCATGCATATAACGTGTTTTCAAAAACCGACAATGAGGTCTGCGTATCGGACATGAATTGTACCGATCCTTTTTCCATGAGGTGATAAAGTTACAGACACAAACCTTTCGTTGTAACGATTAAGTTTACCATGGGTTGATTTGCACAGCTTTCGTAGTTAATTCCGCATTTAACGGTCTTCTAACCCTAGATTGACATTTCCGTTCAGCATTTCCGTATGACGTATTGTTTGAATACGAAATCAAGGCCATATGTTAAGATTGCTACCGAAGTCTCAAATTAAGGCATTCAATTGCAAAGTTTATGCATGATTACTGCACAAAATGCAATGCATTCTCAAGTTGCGAAAAAGGAATCCAAATACTAAAGAAACCTTCTACTTAGCAAGTTGGCTCAACTAAACACTGCGGCCTCTTGTGATACGTGGACATTTATCAAGCCAGCCCATGTCATGGTTTTGTCTGATGGGAAGGCTTCTTTTGTTAAAGGTTTCCTTTGGTAATTTGGGAAAACTTCGACACGCAGACCGAAGATCGTTGAAGACAGGGATAAATCTAAATGTGAAAGCATGTGTTTACTAAATTACCGCGTTAAAAAAATTAGATTCATTGTAAATTTTTATCTTCCGTAGAAAAATGTAACTTAGAAATAGACTTAAGCCTACTAAAATTATTTAAATAATCGAACAAAATTTCCCAAATCCTTCGCTTTGTTATTATATGGTCCTTGGTTGCATAAAATCCCGCATTACTTCTCTGAAATGACGTTAGATACTCAAATTACGTAAAAGGTGGTAGATGTTTTGAATAGGTTTATGAGAACACTTCCATTACTGCATGCGTAGCAAAGCTTCAAGAAATAAAACTGCCAGATAATTAAAAAAAAGTCATTGATTTTTCGCATGTAAAGTGTGCTCCTCAAATAGACGATCTTTACGCCACAGGAAATGAAATAGGTACATGACGTACAAGCTGAATAGTGTTCCATTGTATTTTTTATAGTAAGGCGAGGTTCTTTTTATTTGTTTGATGACATTACATTTTGCTCGATTTTTTCCGAACAACTTTTTAAAAATAATCAAATTGTTACTTTAAATGCACTTTGTGTTTAGAAACTACTGTGAAAAAGTAAGAAAGGAAAATCAACTACATAGTAATATATTTTCCTCTGGAATTTTTGTTGGAAATTCAATTTTTATTTTTTTCTTAGATCTCGATTTTTAGGATGATATGCAATGTAATCCAGCAAATAAAAAATAAACCAGATGCATACAATTATATGTGTAATTATAAGAGTCATTGTCAAAATAATTCTCCATAATATCAGTGTTAATATAAGACCTTTGTGTAATGTCAATTGCTTACATGTTGAACTGTATATAATTTTCGAAAATTTTGTTTTCAGCTTACAATCCTGCATACGCACCACCCTACCCTGGAGGTGTCCAACCCCCAACTGTTTCATACAACGCAGGACAACAAGTAGTCGGCATGCCGCTTACCTAGTCATCCCCGCATCTTGCACTACCAAAGTGGTGAAGGATCCAGGACACCTCCTCGCCAATCAGGAGTCACACATATTGTGTTTAGGACCTTAAAGGCATCCAGCATTGCAAGGAATTAAAGCGGTTACTTCAACTTCAAGAGGTTTCGTGGTGGATGACAAGATCAGGCCTGATGTGTCTCAATGATGCGCAACACAGTAGAGAACTCCTATGCAGTCAGCCATACCCTTCCAGTAGTGTGAACAAGTACATTTTAAGCTAATATTCACACCCTAACGATGGGTTGAGTACCCTCCAAACCACGCAATTGATGAAAATTAACTGTAGTACAAGTATGCAAAAAAACATGTCATCCAATATTATAACACTTCCCTTTAAGAATCACGAATATGTGCAATATATTAGCAGCACAGGCACAATTCCTGTACAGTCCTACCCCAGTTGTGTAGTTTATTTTAATGCAGCACTGCTATGTGTGTGTTTGTGCACGAATTATCCGTGTGTGTCGGATGGACAATATCTATCTGTAGTGCAATATGTAACGGTTGGGTTTCATCTGTAGCATTATTACTTTTATCGTCTTTTATTCGCAAATTCTGTGTTCAGCATACAAAACAGCATTTTAACTTATTTTAAGCTTGTGTGTTGCCTATACATAGACAGTATTATCAGCGTGCGTTTTTAACCGAGCACTATATGAATGTAGGCTACAGCGCCTCGCACAAATACGAATACAAATACGAATCAGCTAATGTGATAGGGATTCTAGGTGACATTTTAGGTAGGTCAGGAGGTCAATTTCTAGGTCACATTTCAGGTCGATCAGATGATAATATTTTAGGTCAGACGGGCATCGGTTTGGTAGGGCATTTGGTAGGGCATATTTATCTTAGATGAGAAAATTACTTTCGCTTTTAACTCATCCGAAACACTGCATGGTGTCCTTTGCATGGCACCTCAGAGTGTTGACGGAAATTGATAAGTAAATAGGCTGCCTTGGGAAGAGAGAACAGTGCTCACCAGTACACATTTTTAGTCGCGTGTTGGGGTTTCCTAAGGAGATTCAAATCAGCATGCAAGGCCATATTGTGGAAGTCATTGAACTACTGATGGGTTGTAACCTTAGATCTTCTACTTCGCGGTCTGACCCTCTGCCAACTGAGCTATCCCGACCGCCTTCAGTATCAGTAAATCTCATGTTTTTACGACCCGGAGTAACAGAATAGGTGTCGCACTAGTTTTCCAAAGACAAGTTACTCGTAGAAAATTCGGTTGTTTTTTTTGGGGGGGGGGAGGAATTACATAAAATGAAGAGTTAAAATCGATGTCAAACGAAAAACAAAATTATTTCGAGTTGGTTATAATTCGAAATTCGCGGAGAACTGTGTATCCACAGAATTAAAAGATCTGAAAATGCCGAACCTGTATTTGTCCCTGGAAATAATAGTCTCCACGATATAGTAAATCAGGATAAACCATGCACTATACGAACATATAACTACAGGTACATTAAGTTTCTATGATATCAGGGTTTACTTACACTGACATGATTGTTAGGGAGGATATTCCTGTGGTTATTTCACAATTTATTAAAATTCAAGATAGTGTTATGTACTGGCTATTCTCTCATTCAGTTCTGTCGTCTATTTTCATAGCAAGATAAATCAAAAACTTTGTACCAAATATCTCGCAAGTTTTCAATTACTTTTTTTGGATTCAAAGTAAAGTTGGTTTGAGTGGGCACGGTTTTTGAAAAAATATCTATAGCTTGAAGCATTAAATGAAAACAGACATAAGGGCACGAAAACAGTATTCACCTTAACTCTGATTTTTTGAAAGTGTCATATTTGGGGGAAGATCTGAAAAAGACTTTGTCTGATGAAAAGAGACACCCCATAAATCGAAGAAATAAATGCATGAAAGCAACCACCAAATTAGGGACGAGGGGAGAGAGTGTCTTGAAAAGTGCTACAATGAGGATACTTTTTATTGGTGTTGGTCATTGCGTGACCAATGTGACCATTGTTTGGGCCACTGGTACTCCGTTTTTGAATCTCATGAGTCATTGGAATATAAAGTAATGAGTAATGTGGACACAGGAAAATTAACGTGTTAATTTGATTGATATGTGGCGCCGTTATAAAAAAAATTCTTGATGGCTCACACTTGAGTATTTTTGTAGGTTGAAAAAAAATCTACACTGCAGTAAATGAAATGCAACAGTTATTCAATTATGACCTGATTCAGTCAGTGTAAGGATTTTACATGGAATGAGATGAAAATGCCTGCTCAAAGCAGCTTTACCTTTGTGTCGCGATCTGAGCTTTAAAAGTCAAACTCTTGTGATCTGCGCAGCTTTAACCCAGGCACTTGTCTAGTGTTGATACTCGATATTATGATCTGTAACCTGGTGGGTTTTAAAAGTCTTTATTCTTCGTTTTCGTACGTAATTTGTAATTTAATCACTTTATAAATCTGTTATGGCCGCCCTATGCTCGCGCCCACCATGGTTATTTTTTAAATCTTTTTTGTTTTTCATCGTTTGGATTACATTTCTTTGACAGAATTTCCAAAGTGCAGTGACAAAAATACTAAACAAGCAAATTAAAATTAAGCCCTAAACTTTCATACTCATTATAATTTCAATATAACGTTTCCTTTTCAAATCATGGGGCAGTGTCCCGGTTTGATTTTAACTAATGTAAATTCTTTTTCTTAATTTCCGAGTTTAAACTGCGGAAAGAAATGTAATCATAAGAACTAAATTATCAAAATAGATGAAACTTTTACGCACAGTATTACGCTGTTTTACTCATTTTTATTTATTATGATGATGTGACAAGATGTATTTTTCTCAATTGCTTTTATATTGTTTGCGCCATTCTATTAGTTGAATTTTATTATTACATTTTACAAATAACTTGTGTTCATTTTATACTCCCACTGTTTATCAATTCTTTATATCTATAAGAAATAACTTTGTCGTTTGTGAAATAATTTGCTTGCAAATTGAAAAGAGAAGATATTGATAGACAATTGCTACAGGACATGTAATTTTCAGAAGGAGTGCACTTTTTCTGTGTAGTTTAAAATTTTGCTGCGCAAAATGAATCCTAATCATTATAATAGTTGCAAAGTTTAATATCAGTGCTTTCAGTAAGTTATAACACCATTAGTTGTAAAATACTCAGAAAAATGTAAATCCCTGACCAGAAACTCAAGGCTAATAGATTTAATCAGGTAACAAATCAGTGTTATCTTTTGAGGTTATTATCTCGTGTAGCTAAGCGTAGTTTGTGGCTTGTTGGCCGCAGTTTCTCACGAATACGCGTTGTGTGTAATGTGACAGAGAGTACCGCTCCACTGTATGGGGTGAATTACAAATTTACAATCCTCAATGTCGCCTAAGTGGGGTCATACTCTCTTGTGATAGGATAGATCTGTATAGCAATATTAATTACTTACATGTAAAGGCTAATTGAGCATATAAATAGCTACGCACCCTCACATACATATCTCTCACTCTTAAAAGTGTAAAATTCTCTTGATACTACACTGTAAATGTTTCAATCTTCGTACGAATATAGTACAAGATAATGTTGAATAGAATAATACTCAGTAGAATTTTATCACTAATATAAACGTAACACGGAGTCGGGAAAATCACTAAAATAGGATTTTTAAACGTTGTTGTTTATTTACTTAGTGCCAAGAATGTGCAATATGTAATGTTAATTAAAAATAATAGTTACTGGACAATCAAAAACTGACCAATATGTTTTTAAATGTGATGTAAAAATGTGACACTGCAAATGGATTTATTATGAATTGCTACAGAAAGGGTGTAAATTGCAAAACATATTATGTTGCTATTTTGGTGATCTTCCCTGTAAATATTTGTACAGTGCCGTAACATGTACCGGTAGCAGATAGAATAATTAAGCATTATGTAATAAAGTTGCAAGGGAACATTATGACCACTTCACAGGAGGTTTAAATTGTAAGGTGTACTTTAAACGCATGCTGGTTAAATTCGATAAACTGTCAAAAGGAATCATGTAGAAAGAATGAGGTGTGGAGTGTGCATATGCGTGCACGCACGCACACACACATACACACACACACACACACACACACACACACACACACACATGTATGCATGAGTTTTCAGGTTTCACGGCAAAGAAACTTGACCAACATATGAGTGAAGTGCGCCCGAAATTAAACAGGGTTTATACAACTTCCTTTACTACAAAGCAAACAAAAGCAGCCTTCTTAACACTGTACATTCATTTTAGACAGCTTTTATTATTTATTTCTTTTATAGTTGAAAAAATTACGGCCAAATTAAGGGTACTAACGACGTTTGACGTTTGATTGTTTGGTCTTTCATGCTGTGATATTATTACAAGTTAAAATACACGAATAAATGGAAAGCGAGGGATTTTTTAACATGGGATTACATTTTTAGTTGCACGGTTGCAAAATTATAATTGAAAATAGCCTTTGAGATACTGGCGATTCTAGCAGTTGTTAAAGTTGGTTACCTTAAATAGCGCTCAGTTGACCAGTTATACCTTGTACAAAGGGTAGAATTTTTTGGGATTACTTTATCCGTAGCTCTGAAAAGAAGTTAGAACCGCCCAAGAAAAGTTCGACCACAGAATATTAAAATTTTGTGAAGAAATCTGAGATATGTAATCCAGTTACAAAAATCTTTGCTTTAACTACAGAAAAATCGGTGAATAAATAAAAATTAACTGTTTATTAGATTAATTGCTGACTACAATTATTATTATTATTATTATTATTATATTTTGATGGAGATATTTCTTTTGATGAGAAAGGATCTGAAGTTTTACACTGTACAATTGTAGCAAGGCTTTGTGTGTATTTTCATATCAGTTGTTACATATGCGTAATATAGTGTGCTACGGTAAATGTAAAGTGATTGTGTCAAGTGTATAAATCCTGATTTTATAAACCAAAACGAAATAACCCGAGTAGCGGATCTATATGCAAGTGAAAATTATGTGGAAATATTGCTGTGCTAAACATGAATGTTCCTTGAATTTTTTTAAAATGGCTAAACTTGATTCCATTACGAAAACATGAAATATGGATTCAGTTCCATTTGAGGGAACAATAGAATTTCATGCTGTGTGTTAAATTCACGTGAACCAAAAATAACAGTATGGTTTTCTGTTGTTTCCAAAATGAAAAGCCGTGAAGGAACATTTCATCTTTTCCCTGTTTGTAGGATTGCATTGCCTATCACTTTGAAAACTCGACAGGTGAAAAAAGAGAATCAAAGGACTCAAAAAGTCATGTTACATTTACTGTTACCTTTTCTCTCAATAGAGGATGATGCAATGCAATCCAACATATAAAAAATCTGGTCTAACTAATGATGTCACATCATGAAATTGCAAGGTTTTTACACAGAGAAGAATCCAGCATTACATAGGTGTTACCTCGTTTCCAAATTTGGAGAAAAAAACAACTTAGAAATTCAAGGAAATTTCATCGCAAACCCTGGATTGTCATGGTAAATAAGAAAGAACGAAAATAGTTCATTTGATCCGATGTTGTTTAATAACACTGATGGTTATGTGCATTAAACACTCTTGTGATGTGCTAGAAATAGTCAAACACAAAGCAAAACTGTTAAAGGTTAAAACTATTTATATTTAGGTGCACAAAATGTTAGAGAAAATAGGTTAGAAATATTATCTCGTTAGGCATTGCTACTATGTAGTACATATTACTATTGATAGTAAGGTTTTCTCAATTTAGCGAAAAGGAAAACAACTATTAAAGCAAGCTTCTATTTTGCAACTATGGCGAATTCTTGCTATTTTGCAAAAGAGAGTCTTGCTGCTTGAATTTTCAATTCGTAATTTGAGAAGTTTACTGTAACTATTGGGCTTTCTCAATGCACAATTTAGCAGCAGCTTAGTACTAAGTTTTTGGCGTGTTGGTATATACTGCCAAAGGGCATAGGTAATTATGAAATGTCCGTCGTTCGCCACACTCATCAACGGAACATCTTGGATTGCAATGTCTTTGTTTGACATGAAAGGATCCGTTTTGGGGGCAAAGGTCATTTTGACCTAACTTCTCAAATTATCAGCCAAGTTCGATACGTCCCAGTACGGTTGAATATTTGCTATTCTGTTTATGGAACAAAGAAGTGTCGATATTGCGCTGTCTGTAAGCTATATCCCTGAATCTGCACAAAATGATAAGAAAAGTGATTGTTTAATATCATATGCATATCACACATGACTTTTTACTACGATTCTTCCAAGTAATAACATGGAGATAAATTTATTATATTGTGAGTTGCGCTAGTGAGCTCAGGTTTCATGAACCTGTTTTGAAACAACAAGTTTTTCAAAGGTTTTCGTTCATTTTTTGATCTGCGTTTTTTTATGTGTTCGTTTAAAGATGAGAACTCTATGACATTTGTTGACATTATAAAATATTCATTGTGTTTTCTTAAAGAGGCGAGGCTTCACGTTTCTTCAGCAACGTACATTTGTAACATTGCATGTGACGTCAAAATTTACGCATTTCGTTATGATATATATGTTGATCTTTAACAATTTGAAGGACGATGAAATCTTTAAAATACGCGCAGCAAAACCCTTCTTCATCACTTAATAAGGTACTGATTGCTTTCTCATATTTGGTCAGATTAGGTTTAACAGCAAGAATGTTCTACTGTATGTGTTTTTTAATCTTTGCATCGAATATGACGGTAAAATCGTGAAGTTTGACCTCTCTTATTATTCACGCCTTTGTGTTTGTGTGTAAAAATATTTTCCTCGGTAACAGTCTTGCTTTAAGTGAGTTTGTCAATACGTAATGTAGTTAATTGTTACAAGAGATAAGCCAAAACGTGATTGATTTAACTAATCAGGGTATTTATTCACTTAGGTTAAAATTGTCAATTTTAAATTTTGTGTAATTTGCGTCATTGTTTAAAGTAATGTTGAGAACATGAAAATTCAGTGTACAATGTTTTTTCTCAATTTCCCGTTGCTTATTCCATTGAATTTGAAACAAAAATAAGCTTATGATTGTAAATTGCAAAATGCAGTAGTTTGACTAATAATTGACTAAATGTTAGGTTTCACTGACCAAAGATACAATGACAAGCAATGGATAGAAATGAGTGCGTGTGATTTATTGTTAGAATTTAAACCAAATTGAATTGTTGACGCAGTTTTAGTTTAGCTTGACTTGATCTGATCTTATCTCTCTGAAAGGCATAGTTTAGTTCTTGCTCAGTGATTGACCTATTTGCACTTTGTTGTTAATGCTTTTAGCAATGCGCACGCGCGTTACTGTAGTTAGAAGCGTTACTAAGGTTACATATATTATAAGCAGAACTGTTATATTATTAGAGGGCTGTATGTAGCTCGGCAAAATACGGTGTCAAAAAACAAATAAAATAATACTCTTTGAAAATCGGACAATATTTGTTGAATTGGTATATGTTTTATATTTTTGTTATGTTGTTTTATATCAACATTGCAAGGTGTAAATAATACTTTATAAGGGATGAGAGGCCAATTGAGATAGTTCAAAACCTAGTGACGCGAAACACTAATCCGTCAAACATGTGCGAAATTCTCAATAAACCTTTTTCCCCCAGTGATGTGGTGTGTACCAAACGATATTCCCTTTAAAGTAAAATTATAGCAATACAAATTTCTAGTTTCTAAGGTAGGCATCAAATCTTTCATCAGCCACTTCTATTTCTATAGTAGAAGCTTTATCAACATTTTATCAAGAATCGCCCAACAGAGAATTTTAGATTGATCAAAGTCATAAAGAGCGGAAGTTGTCCACCCTGAGATCCGTGTAAACGTGTTCATGTCCCCACAGCCACCTCTCACCAGGTGGCGTTACCTCCAACTGTACAAGAGATTTATTGCTGCCATCTACTGATCGTTCCACAGCTTCTTTGCCTATGAAGTTCTTGTCCTGAAAATACACATTAAAAGTACCTTTTGGTTACCATGGCAAATGTTACATAAACTTTTTGAACAATACAGACAGTATTGCTGTCGCATTTACCGATGTTGCACCTGGTTATTTGCAATGTGTGGGAATAGTTGAATGTCAGATGAGTTACAAAAATAATCTTCTTTGTCCGTAAAAGAATAACTTCAGTGCACTGCAGACATTTGTCATAGAAATGTCATCTATTACAATAGCGTTAATTTTCTAATGACCTCAATGCGCACTGATCAATTGCTCCCAAGCAAGATCAAAAGATGCCTGGATTGACCAGAACTCAAACGAGAAACTTACTTAGATGATGTGCTGATATAATGAGAACAGTAGCAGATCCAGGACTTTCCGTAGGAGGGGGCGCCCTTTTAAAATGCCAGTAAAAAATTGTAAAATTGAAATTGAAGAAAATTCAAAAGCCTGTGACTTTGAAGAAGATTCGAACAGTAGGAGGGGGCACACCCTGGATCCGCACCCTGGATCCGCACCCTGGATCCGCCAATCATCTAAATTATGTCAGGTTACTTTGCTCGCAACTTTGTTCCATTTCTTCCAGACAGTAGTGACATTGTGTGGAGTTAGATCGACACCCCAGGTCGGTTCCCCGTGCCGTGCTGCATGGAATCGGGTGGCGTCGTAACCAATCAGAGTAACTTCCGGTTTTGATTGTAGCAACTCTAATAATGATACAGCTTCCTGGTATCAAAAATACAAAATGGATAGCATTTGTGAAGCTACTTAGGTTTAATGGGCTTAAATTTATACCAAAAGAAACATGTTCTACATGTTTTCACTATAAAAAAAACCCCACTAGTATCAGACCAGCGGCATATTAAGAGTAAATTAACTTTAACTTTTAACTTTCAGCATGAACTGGACTTTCGTTAAAATCTCTATGTACTTTTCGTATGAAGTCCAGGTTCCAGTTCAACTGGGGATTTGGTTATGTACTGATGAAATGCAGAAATAATAACAAAGACATTATGACTTGAATTTTGTAGCAAACGTACATGATTGTTCACAACTACCAGGTAATTGTTGTACGTGTGTGGAAGTTTTACGACGCTACAGTTTCGAGATCGTAAACCATCAATCTGAAAAAAAGGAACAGTACACAGAAGTCGTATCATTTTGAAAACGAAGAGAACAAAGGAGAAAACGAAAGACCAAATTCATAAATGGGAGGAAACTCCTACAAATTATGAAACAACAGAATTATATACATTGTCTGCAGGACGTGAAGAATTCAATTGCTCCACAGTGAATGTGACCAGTACACGGTATTCGTATCAAAAGCTTATCAATAGCCACAAGCACAGCGTGAAATTCTTTCCTCTCCTTTGTTCTCTTCGTTTTCAAAATGATATGATTTCTCTGTACTCAAAAGTGTACCTTCTCTTTTCGATCTGATTGCGCGAAGTCATCTTTTTTTCTAGTCAAATATTGGCACTAAACAAATCTTTGGTATTTACATGATAATTATGGTCACACTATCACGAAGCAAGTCATGTAATTTAATTGCAATTTACCAAAGAATCGGATTTCGGACCAATAAACTGCAATATTGTTTTTTGTGCAGTTTTGTCCTCCACTCTCACACCTCCCTCTGGTGGTAGATGTTTATCTATCCAACTAGATATTCGAGTCTCTTGCATTGCCGTTGCAAATAGAGTGAACCTAAAAAGTTAAAACAATGAGTCTCTTTGCCAAATACAAAATTAAGGAATTATTAACCATGTCAAAGTTATATATGTATTGGATATCATCATACAACATCTGAATACAAGTGCACAATGGATTTAAGGCCCATCAGGTGCTGCCCCCATCATTTTTTCACAATGAACTTTTGTCAATTAGCTTACTTTTGGAAGTCCAACACTTCACTTGTAATAGCAAAAATGACGAATTTCCTAACATACAATTTAAATTGCAATGAAATTCGATATACTTAAATAGCTTACTAATTATTAGAGTTTCTCCATACATAGCACATTGCTTCATATCCGCCAGTATAGTTGAGCATTCCTGTTTCTATTGCTTTATTCTCCTCTATGTTAACATCTCCATAACACAATGTCTGTAATAAGTCCATAGCGGAACTGTCCTCAGAATGAAACAGTAAACTACAAAGCTAAAATCTTGAAGCTTTATTACAGTTTTCAAACTGTTTCATAAATGTACATGCACAAGGGTCGACCACATAAAATATCTGTATTGATGTCATGTAGGTAGCGTTTTACTTGATGTTTTCATATCACTGCAATACAAATTGTAGGTTTGACAACATGGCTAGGAGGTGTCGACATCTATTGAACATTTGAAAAATAAATAAAATGTAGTGAGGGTGACGCAAATACGAGACATCCAGATGCATAATCAAACGTGCTCCCACTGTGCCATGGGTCTTTTGCTACTGACGTGCTGAATTGTGAAGTTGATTTGTTGTAGACTTATTAATACAATTTAAATGTATACTTTGTATTCTGATGAATACATACCTGAATGTTGAGAACCACTGTGCACTCATTAATTAACTTCTATCACCAGTACGATGCTTATATTGGCTGTTTCGGGGGTTTTAATGCAACAACTGCTGGCAGGGTGAACGGAGGAGCCTTGTCAGCACAAGCGACAGAGGGTGAAATTCCTATCATTTCGAAACAATAGTGCATCAAAGGCACAGTGTGAAATTCTTTCGTTCTGTCCTTTGTTCTCTTCGTTTCCAAAATAATACAAATTTCAGGAGATGGCTGAGTGTATCCCTCGCAATTTGAAAAGGGGAGTGAGAGACCTTTTTGTACCTCGGGTGCAGGTCCCAGTAGATATCCCGCATCAGGTGTGAATGATTCGGGTCCGTTTATCAGCTGCCGTATCTCTGCACGTTCTATCATAGGTACACGAAGCACTATCTCGTCCCATAGGATCTCTGGATTGTGAAAGGTAAAAGAACTATATTATCTTACTCTTCGTTTAATGCTGCTGTACTCTGGAGGTGGTTGATAAAGAAACTAACAGGTGTTGCCATGTTTCATAAATCACTGATAAAACAAGATATAGCGCTTTGTAACCTTAAACTAAACTTAAAAGTGACTGAACTAATGCACTACTCTACTGATCTTCAATGTTCGACTTCTTGACTCGAAAACTTACGGAATTGATCCCAATCCTCCTGTGAGTTGGAACTCGAAGTGTCTCGGAGTTCCATCTCTGAAACACGGTTTGGCTTTGGGTTTGAATCCCCCGGCCAAAAGTCCTCCGCTCCACTCACGGAAATAAACGTGGCCGTCAAAGTCCCGGATACCTTGAAAAAGAATTTTTAAATTTCTCTGTGTTAAAGCCTTTTCAGTTCATGAAAATTACATAAATTTAGAAATGTCTATTGGGTGATGGACATTAGTATGACAACTTTACTGTTTAATCTGAGTTCTATTTATCAATACAATATTGTCCAAATATTCTTGGCTCAATTTGGTCTATGAAACTCACACATCGTATTGTCATGTAGACATTAAACCATTTTTCCGCTTGATACCAGATACATGTACAGTAATGAATGCCGAGAATAAAGGAATACAACTGCTTAGCTACTTTTTCAGCATGATAGTTAAATAGGGTAATTCCAGTCACACAAAGAGAACAAGAACAGCCCATGCACGGATACGAAAATAGATTCTGATTAATAAGCTGTGTGTTTCTCATAGGTCTGCCACATTTTTCAAAGTTTCTATTCTTTATTTGGGTCCGGGTGTACAATGGTAAATAAAGGAATAAACATTGTGTTACTAAGTGACACATATATTATAGCAAAAATTAACAAAGCTTATGCCAGAATTTGGTTTATTTTTCCTGTTCTCCCATTGTTTGCAAGAATAAAACTTTAGAAAATATGATTTATCTTAGGGAAAATAGAATTGTGAACAACTTAAAGTAACCAGAATTTGAAATTTAGGTGAAATTAATCACTATCCGGTTTCGTATCCGCGGGGTGCAAGAAGGACAAAGTGCGAGAACTGCTCGGAAGCAAGCGCATCAGAATACAAAATATGCATCGGATTTATGTCCTTTGCCTTCACCTCAAAATGTCAACAGGAAGAATTTAATTTAATTTTGAGAATAATAAAATTCTAATTTCTATTGTTCTCAAAATAAATAATTCATTGGCTGATCTATAAATGGTCTATCCCCTAAATGAACAAAACACCTTTTAAAAAGCGAAGCGTTACGTAGTTTATCAACAGTTTAAACTTCAAATCACCTGGCAAATAATGAAGTTTTTGTTTCAGACAGAAAAAATGAGGCAAACGCAATATTCTCTTTTAAGTAGTGGGTAATGTAGGTAGTGAATGATGTGGTAATACAAGTAAAAAGTCGGACGTTGGTACCTTGAATGTTCAACTATCACAATTTAACGCTTTCTTGTACTCTCAAAATCACCGACCACATTTTATGGCTTGAACTATTTTGTTCTTCTGCAGAAGCATACAGAACATGGTTGAATAAAAGTATCTATCGCCTGGAATTTTTTGCCACATTCGACTGTGCGTTCAGTACGTTATGTACAGTCATTCCCGCTTATATCGATACAATCTCTTGCAGTCAGTCAAATAAAAATATGTAGATATTTGTTCCGCTTATATCGATATCCCGCTTATATCGATATGTCGCCAAAATATCAATGTAGCTGAGGACCGCCGTACTGTATTCAGCCACAAAATATTAATAATAAAAATTTAATATAAAATTAATATAAATATTTGTTTGTATTGTTATTTACTGGCCTAAGATAAATATGTCAACATAAAGATATTATGGCTCGAACTGTAATTACTACATCAATTGTATAAATGAATTTGGATCTCAGCTTACAGTGTCAGGCAATGCTATCTGTCTGTTAATTTGCATAGCAATTAGGGAGTTGTTGTTTAGCTGTGATCTTGTACACAGTATTTTTGAAATTGTACTTTCTCAAACCTAAGAAGGATAGCTGTGACAGATGCCAAGACATTGGTATTGGTACCCACAATTGGGCTCTGCTGTGCACAGAATCAGATGTGATCAGCAAGCAGTGCCTGAGGCTGTAAGCTGTGGATATCCAGTGCCCTCTGAGGGTTTTGAAGCTTTGACTATCTATGTACAGCATTTAGTGGATCTTCATCTAATAATAAACTATAACTCTACACAACCTTGGGGCTTTGCGCATCTGTACTAAATAGATAGAAACCGTAAACCTATTGCTTTGCTGTTAGAAATCAGAGAGATGGACCTGACATTCCATCGCTAAAAAGAGAAGTACATCTTGACTTGAGCTGTTACTGTAACATGGACTTGGCATCTCAGTTTCAGAAGTGTATGATGGCTGTATTTTACCTGGTGTCATGAGCTCCACTCCATCTAGTGGTTTGGTCACTATGTAGAAATGTTCACAGGGTTGTAATGGTGTTGCTACTGGCGGGTCACCTCTAGACCCAATTGTCCTTGCCCACTAGAATAAAAAAATGATTTTATCTTTACAAATCTCATCTGTCAGAAAATCACCATCACACTCGTATAAAATCTTCACATAATAACAGCATATGAAAATAAATTACCATTACACAAATACCATTCCACTTGCGTTGACGAAATGTTTGCAGTTTATTATTCCAAGACTAGTCTGCACACCCGTCACTTTCCGTCCGTCTGTTATCACCTTCTCCACTTCACACTTTTCTATAACTTTCGCATCTGCAATCGAAGGACAACTTTCGCAGCGTTTGCTCTAGATTTGTGTTTTTTGAAAATGTACATCTGAAAACGTAATCGAATTTACATTTCATGACACGTTTATAAAATCGGATTGGTACAATCTACAGCTGGTCTGACTACTAAATGGTATTTATCAATGACATACCATCCCAAAATAGTTTTCACGTTAAGCATGCGGAAGATTCGTTTACAAATTGTCACATGCATATTCAGCTCGTGAAATTCCTATCAATCTGGAAACGTACAGAACAAAAGGGAGACCGAAAGAATCTCAGGCTGCGCTTATGATGTGCTACTGTTCCAAAACTGATAGGAATTTCATCCTCTGCTTCCTCATACGACTTAATAATTTGAAATCATTGGTAAAAATAATTTGGATCCTTAATGTGACAAGCCAAATATATTCAAACTTTCTTCGGAAGCTCGTTTTGCAAACGCATTCGCAAGATCCGTGGAACTAACGACTCCGTCTCCTGGTACAAATACAGCTCCCTGAAAATTTATATCAGTAGTTTTTCCTTAATTCGTACTGTCTTATTTGTCTAATTACATACACTAGATATTTACTAAATTTAGTAATGATATTGTACTCACTATATTCAAACAATGTAATATTGGTTGTTTACTGAGCCATTTGCAATACACTACTAAATTCCACAATTTGAATGTACTGAATCCAGGTATCCTGAATGAAATTAGTCAATTTCTGCTCTATGTAATTAAACAAATCAGACATTGTACGAATATAGGAAAAAAAACCTTTGTTATTGCCTCCTCAATATAACACCCTAATTTTTTTCATTGCGATCAATCAACCGTCCTGGTGTAAGTTATGCCATTTGAAAGGTGTCAGGAAGAAATGAACAAGTGGTGTGCAATCATGCTGTTTTTTCTCAAAAACACAGGCACAGTGGTCTGTCCAGTTTTACAGTAGGGAACGAAATATGCTTTACATTAATTGCCCGTGAGGTGTTGCCGCAATTGTGTGGCGGTGGAAAAGGTCTATACTTTAGTGTTTCAGTTCAATGCACCATCACACAACTATAGTCATAAAATCGCTCTTGATAACACACACTTCGTGCCCTATTGTTTTCCAGGTCCAGCTGGAGGTATACTCAAGAAGGTTCGTGTTTAAGATAAGGATAAACTGAACCTGAAGTTATTCGGCAAGGTTCCGAAGATAGTGGACCAGAAATGCTGGCATTGCTGCCATGTTATTAGACCAGGGGTGCTGTACCGAAATCAATACTGACTTGTTGCAATGTTACAGCGATGGCTGCCAGTGTTTGTCAATGGGAAATTTTATTTTACACTTTCGAGAGTTTAGACTGTGAGATAACATACAATGATAGGATATATGAATTTTATAACGATAGAAGATCCAAATGTATGCAACACTTTTTAAAGAAATTGTTTACATCATTAACTTTGGGGACAACATGGGCAAAGTAACCCTGACTGATTTTGTCAAACAAAGAAGGTGATACTGTTTATAATTAAAATGCATAGATTAAGGCTGTGTCTCTTTGTGTAGATATTAGCAAATAAGCAGTATTTCTTTGTAACTTTGGCAATGTTGAAGTATTTATTAGCACCCGTATATGCGGAAGGTAATGTTTTCAGTCGTATCTGTGTGTGTGTGTGTGTGTGTGTGTGTCCGTCTGTCCATCTGTCTGTCTGTCTGTCTGTCTGTCCAGGCAATAACTTTTGAATGGCTTGACCTAGAAACTTCATTGTTGGTATACAGATGCATCTTCTCTATATCTAGGTCAAGTTTGAGTATCAAGGTCATTGGGTCAAGTTCAAGGTCACAGCAATAAAAATTGTCAAAATTTTTAGTGTTGTCTGCTAATATCACATGTTATGATGTTTGACACAAGTAAATGGGGCCAATGTCAAAATATAGGTCAAGGTCATTTGAAGGACAAGGTCACTTGAAGGGCAAATTTCTAGATTTTTGTAATTTTTTCATGTTTTAACAACTATTTACACTTTAGTCACTATCTGCATTTTCATGACTATTTGTGAAGCAGGCTGTTTGTCCTTTGATTGGAAGACATTTTTGTTTGAAAATCTGTCTCCATGAATTTGAATCATTTTGACCAATTTCTTTTAAATCTATCTCCATGAATTTAAATCATTGAAGGGAAATATGTCCACGGAGACAATTTATATATACTTTTGATCTGAATCTATGTAAGGGATTTCTAAGATTTGTTTTTATTTCCATGATTAAAACTACTGACAAAGTTGGTGCTAATTTCTCTCCAGTGGCCCAATGTTAAAAAAGTGGTCAGTGTTAACTCATTGCATCATTTTTAAGAAGTATTTGTAACGAAATCAGGTTTAATAAATCAGAAACCGCGGGAAATTGTTGTCGATATCTGGGCGATCTGGCGGGAAAATGTAGTAAACCATAAACCGGAAGTGACGTCACGACGTCACGTGACCTATGATGTCATAATACCCCTGTCCAATTGCATAAAACCGTTGCATCTGAGATGGAACCTTCAGAGGGACAGAGACTTCTGAAGAGTACACATGTATTAATTCACACAATTGACTTAG